>ML306594.1:0-24639 GCA_005239505.1 Nicotiana paniculata
TATATATATATATATTTTATTTTTTTTTTTTTCATTCATCAGATGAAAAGCTCTGTTGAAGCTTGCCCGCACTATGATATTCGCAGTTGAAGAATATGGGATTAGGGAAAAGTGTTTTTCAAATCCAGCCTCATAACTCGTCCGTAAAAATGTTCAAAATAGGGGTATTAGATAACTTCGCATGACTTTTGAGGGCATAATGGATAATTATATATTTTCGTGTTTTAAATATACCCTTTAGCAGTTTTTTATTTTAATTTAATTTTTTTTCAAACAATTCTCTCTCATTATTTTAATTGTCTTACCTTCCCAAGGCTTCTTTCACATGTACACATGCATGGTACGTCATTTTTCATAAAGCACTCAATGCACATATACATATATTATATCAAACGAAATACACAAAAATATACACATTGTATACTAGAGAAAATATGTATAAAATTAAACTACTATGCTTATCTTGCATTGGTCACTTTCTAACTCTAAACACTTAAATATATAGTGCTTTATCTAAGAAGCTTTTTCAGCCCCCATTTTGCTATCTTTGTTTTCTCCTTCTTCATCTCTTATCTTTCTTAGGGTTAGATTAAGGAATGGGGGACGGGAAGAGGAATAATGCTTCGAAAGTCTATGTTGTATTTCGTGGTAAGAGGCTCAGATTATACAACTATTGGCATCAGTGTGCTCCTATGGTTATCGGTGTCAAGGTAACATCTTCAAGGCCTTCAAATCATATAATGAAGCCATAGCAGCGTTCAATGAGTTTAGAAATGGATCTCAAGCTGATAACATATCGGCATCGAAGGTGTATGTGGTACTTCATGGTAAAAAATCCCGGATTATACAACTTTTGGTGTGAGTGTGCTCCTATGGTTATAGGTTTCAAAGGAAGCATCTTCAAGTCTTACAAAACTTATGATGAAGCCATAGCAACATTCAATGAATTCCAAGAAAAAAATATTGACAGTGAAGAACCATCTTCAAGTTCTGTTGTAGATGAAAGTGGTGTAGGGGTTGAAGGTGACAATGGAGCAAGTGTTATATCATCTGTGTTGTTAGCTGGAAAGTTTGTAGGGATGAAGATATCAGAAAATTATTCAGTTTGATTATTAATAAGAGTATTTTTCCCCTTATGAACTGAATGTTTTGTCTATATTATTGGATCTTAATTGAAAACTTTAGTTCTAAGTGCCAAAGTGTTATCTACTGACTAGAGGTTAAGTAGTTACAAGCATTAGATTCAATTTACACCTGTTTTAATGCTTACTACATTGATTCATGATATTCATTAGATTTTGGACATTGTCTGGAATGTTAGATGAACTTTTCACAATTTGTTTGATTCAGATTTTGGACACTGTTTGTTTCTCTAAAAAAAACTCCTTCTTTTCACAAGAACTTGGGAAGTTTGCGTCATAAGTACTTCTTCCGTTCTCAACTATCTTCAAGTTTTTTACATATTTCTTGACAAATACATTTTCCTACTATTCAAGGTTGGTATCAAAAGTTCAATGTGTTATATTAATTTGGCAAAAAGTTGACCACCTTTAGAGAACTTAATTAATCTTTACAAATGCTAGTCTTAGTATTTTCATTGCATTAGGCATCAAACGAACAGTTGCAATATTAAAGACAATAGGACTGTTTTGTTAACTTGAATCAAACGATCATTTAAGTAAAAAAAAGATTCAAAGACATAATAATATAGTTTTATTAATATGAGATTTCATAACATCACCAAAATATAATAAGATCAATAAGAACATCACCATAAGGGGTAGACAACTTCATAGACAATTAGAAAAATATTACCATAAGCAAAAAAGACAACTTGAAATAAAACTTTATAATGCATGGACTACTCAATATTGTGGGTCACAGAGAGAGACTTGGTAGTCTTGGAGGAGGATTCAGTGTCACCCGTGATAACAATAATATAATTTCTCTTAGCTCGTGGGCATATCATCAAGCATGGTATAGATTGAAGTTAGCGGATGCTCCTCCAACATGACACTTTTTAGGTAATCAATGCTTGAGTCACGAACCACCCTCTCAAGAAATTCATTAACCTCACGCTTCGGCTTAGTAAAGTCACTCTTAATATCTTGGTACAAAATATTATGACTAACAGTGAATCATGGAGTGGCCGTTTAACAGCTTTCTTGATCGGAGTCCTATCCATCGCTATGCTTAGATGTAGTAGTAGTTTCAGTTTGTTTGTTTTATGTAGCATATAAGAAAAATATATAGGGAGAGTTATAATAGCCATTACACTTTCCAGTAGGACTTAATGTCTCTTTCTAGAAACCCTATGCAACCATTACACTTCCCAGTAGCCACATCCGCTCCTCCATGAAGATATTACACTTTCCAACACCTACTTTCACTCCTCCATGCATCCATTACACTTCTCATTAGCCCCTTCCAATCCTCCATGCAACCATTACACTTCCCAGTAGTCAATTTCACTCATCTATACACCATTACACTCCTTCATGCAACCATTACTCTCCTCCATAATTACAATTAATTATAGAAGCTTGTCTTTATCCATTCGCCTATACAGATTTTGGATAATTTTTTTTTAAAACTTCTGCCATATAGTGGTTGTGCCCTTCGTAGGTTTTATCTCATAGTCTTAACCTTAGAAGACTTGAGTAATCCATGTAAAGGTTATTTGATCCTTGGTTATGTTTAGGTTTAGGTTTAGGTTCTCTTTAGGTTTAGGTTTTGGTTTAGGTTTAAGCTCTCTTTTGGTTTAGGTTTAGGTTTAGGTTATGGTGGTTGAATTCTAATTAATAACGGATCGGTCTCCAAAATTTTGTATTGATAAATACAATTTTTAATTTTTCGTGTTGATTTTTCCACTTCTCTATGAGCAAATTAATGTCCATTTTTAGACTTTTTTTTATAAAAAAAATCTTCCTAGTCTTATTCTTGGTTGTAAAATGATAGAAAAGAAGAGGGGGACTTGTCCTAAACGACGAATGCTAAATAATACCGTAGTTGTAGTTCCAATTTATTCATTTTCTGCACTAAATATATTAAATGATTTCCAGTTTAAATAGGCTTTTTTTTTAATCCAGTAGTCTTCTTAAAATAAATAAATATAATAATTTTTGATATCCAATATTTCCATATATATTTTGTAAATATATATATATATATATATATATATATATATATATATATATNATTTAATCATTTCTATTCATATTAGGCCCTAAACATTTTTATGTATAATCATATTTGTATTTGTAGGCTAAAATCATATTTGCAATAATAGCACATATATGCATAATTACATTATTTACATAGAAAAATGACTTTTATATTTTTATAATGTTAAATAATCATTTTAAATCATGTACATGCACAAATAATATTATTATTATTTTTTTTAAATTATTTTACTGATTTAATTAGATATTTAAAACCTAGCCCATTTTCTTAATTAATTTCAGACCTAGTCTACCCATTACCCCAGCCCAATACCCCCATATGCAATACCCATACCCGTTTAAAAACCCTGACCCAATTCCCTTTAAGATCCCAGCCGTTGATCTCTAACCCACCCCCTTTAAACTAATCAACACCCCTAACCCTAATTCATTTCCCACCAGACACCGTCACTAAACCCCCTCCTCTCACCTCCTTCCCCCGTTTCCCTGCTCAAACCCTAGCGTCGTCACCCCATTTCCCCTTGATTCATGCACATAAATGGAATCATTTAGCGATTCCTTACCTTATTTGGCCCTATTTCTTTACCGGCTACTCATCTGGGGTGTTAATTAACTTGCTTGCAGTCAGATCTTGGGAGATTCTAACCAAATCTGGCTCAAAATCTCTTATCTGTTGGTTATTTCTATCTGTGTTCATCCTGACCTCTATGAGTACAAATATTTTCGTATCTTTCAGTTAGGGTTTTCAGATCTTTGATTCGAACCAGATTTAGTTCGATTTTAGTTTGTTTTAATGTTATTCTCGTCTATATTCACTTTGTTACTCCTCAATCGGCCTATTTTTCGTTAAATCTTTTACTTACCTAAAACTAGGGTTTTAACCCTTTTTAATCGGACCAGATTTTGTTCAATCTTATATTTTTCTTTAATAACTCTCTGTCTATACTCGTTTTTTTACTAAAACATTTGATTCTTTACTTCTGACTTTATCGATTTTTATGCTTACCTCAAATTAGGATTTCGAACCTTTTATTTAGGGTCCGATCTGTTTGATTATGTGAATATGTTCCCGTCTAAGTTCATTCCATGAAAAATGTGACTTTTACCCTTATTTTCTCCCCTGATTTTATGGTTTACCCCAAAAATTAGGGTTTTGAAATCTTTTACTGAGATTTTAGTCTTTCCTTTTTGTATGGTACTGATATTTCCTTATTTTGTTCGATTTACCCTGTTCTCATTATTTCCTTACCTTATTTGATTCGGCATTTGACTGTTGATTTATTCTGTATAATACTTTCCTTAATCTATGTAGTGCTTACCTGATTATACGCTATTATTTTATGCTAATTGATTGAACCTGAGTTTAATTGATCTAGAATTATTTTCATTCCTTATTTGTGTACGATTGATTTATTACCTTATTTGCATGCCTAATTGAGTACTGTTTAAACTCTTTCTCCTTCTCCCCTTTGGGACAGACTCAAACTCTCAGATTCTCACTAAAAACTTAGGCTCTCTTATTCTGATTTTTGTGCTAAGTGTCTCTGGTTTTGGCCGGCTGAAAGCCAAGGACAAGTGGTTCTGAAATTTAACTGATGTGGCATATTTACTTACTTTCTCACTTAACTGGTATGCCTGAACCCTTTGTAATTTCATTCTTTATGCTTTGCTCGACTAGCATACTTTAATTCCCAGTATGATTCTGTCATTTACATGATTCTATGATCCCATTTAGTAACACTGTTAATTTAGGATTAAGTTGTTTTGAATAATATGAATCCTCTCATAAGTTAGCCTAAGGTTTAATTTGTTTCATGCACTAATCTTACACCTGTTCTGAACTTTGCATTCCTCAGAATACTATAAACATGTAATCAATTAGTTTGTTGCTTAACTCATGTGCCTTGTCTGCTTAATTCATGTGTCTAGCCATTTTAACTGTTTCTGCCAAATTGTTTCTGTGATTAAGCCATGATTTTATTAAGTACTAGCATGAGTATTTAGCTTAACTAGACTTCAACTTATTTGAACTATGTGCTAAGTATGAACTTTGTCGCCTAGATTTCACATTTTTAAGTAACATAGGTTGGTTTAGAATTATCCCAAATAGAGGTCCTAATACCTCCAGGGCCATAGGCAAGGGACAGGTAGTGCACGCATAAGGAACGGGCTAGAATCTACTAGAACGTTTAGGTAACAACTTAAAGATAGTAATTGGGTAGTAAGGAGATGATAGTCCGTGCGCTAATGCTATGAGTAACACCCCGACTTGAGGGAATTACAACGTATTATACGGAATNTGATCTCTAGTGATGTAAACTGGTTATATGAGTTAATTTCTCTAGGTGACCTAACGCACCTTAATCTGTTAGGTGGAGACTCTTCCAATTCCTTACCCATCCCAAAAAGAGGATTTGTCCCAAAAAAATGTCGAAACCCGATTTCGCGAGAAAAAGGGGGCGCGACAACAATAATCAATGGAAAAAACACAAATAATATTATAAGAAACAATCATATTAATAAATAAACATGTTCTTAGTATACTACTTTGATCCATTTGAAGTCAGTATATATAACTAAAAGCACATATCGAGCTAAGCATTAGGTGTTCCTAGCAATTTAACAAAGAAGATCACATCCCCTGATGTAGCCTGAACTAGTTTAAAGAGAAGAACACTCCCTTTCTTCAGATTATTGTCGACAACAATTTGTTTCCACCCCTTAACGAGTCTTCTCCTAACACCACTTAAGAGAGTCACAACCTACTCCTTCCCATTATATAGAAGCATTGTTTTAACCGAAATAGGAGGAAGATAGTCACAAATACTCTTTGGAAGAACTGCGAGAACATAATATAAATATAGGCTTTAGGGTTCATTGCTAGTTAGGATAATCAATAGCTATCAAATCATGAAAATTAAAAAGAAAATTACCAGATCATCACGCTTAATGTACGATCTGGTCCCGTTCATCCGAAACCATGCATAGAAATCATCTTCAATCCATCTGTTAGTATTCATGTTTAGAGTATCTATTTTGTTTGGAGATTTGGAAATGTTGTTTAACATTTAACTTGTGTTTAAGAGACATATATAGAGTCAAAAGTTTTAATTTCCCTCCAATCATATTTTTACTTTTCCTTTTGTTTCCCTACGAAAATTTTATTTGACATTTAGTCCAAAAATGTCATCTCGTTTTCCCTCCTAATAAAGAAGCTAGAATACATTTTAGTCCTAAAATTTAATCATGTTTTCCCTTTTATTATAATTAAAATAACCAATAAAAATATATAGAATTATATATTGACTATTGTATAAATCCTTAGTCAATAGACTTATATGGTTTCTATGAATAACTATAGGTCGATATGTACGAACTTAATGAATGAAATTATATAAACGGCTATTATATAAACAATCAATATTACAATGAAGCGCAACGATATAATTAGCATAGGATATATGAAATAAATCCTTAGTCAATGGACTTATATGGTTTCTATAGGCCGATACGTATGACCTTAATGAATGAAATTATATAAACAACTATTATAGAAACGGTCAATATTACTATGAAGCACAACGATATAATTAGCATAGGACATATGAATAAATCCTTAGTCAATGGACTTATATGGTTGATATAGGCCGATACGTATGATCTTAATGAATGAAATTGTATAAACGACTATTATAGAAACGATCTATATAATTATGAATCACAACAGTGTAATTAGCATAGGCCATATTACTATAACCTTAGTCAATGGACTTATATGATTGCTATAGGCCGATACGTATGACCTTAATGAATGAAATTATTTAAACTGCTATTATAAAAATAGTCAATATAACTATGAATCACAACGATGTAATTAGCAGGTCATATTACTATAACCTTAGTCAATGGACTTACATGTTTGCTATAGGTCGATACGTATGACCTTAATGAAAGAAGTTATATAAACGACTATTATAGAAATGGCCAATATAACTATGGATCACAACGATGCAATTACCATAGGCCATATTACTACAAACTTAGTCAATGGACTTACATGATTTCTATAAGCCGATATGTATGGCCTTAATGAATGAAATTATATACACAACTATTATAAAAATTGTCACGACCCCAAATCTACTAGTCGTGATGGAACCTAACCCAACCCGCTAGGTAAGCCAACTAATAACTAACCACTTCCAATAATATTTAACAAGACAATTAAGCAAATAAATTATCTAAATCTTATACATTACCCCGAGGACTGGTAGTACAAATCATGAGCGTCTAAGATAGAATGTACAAAGCTGAAATGAAATAATACATCGTCTGTTTGAAAAGTACATAAATAGAATTTATAGAACTAGAGCTGCCACGAACAAGGAGGAAGCTACAACTGGGACGCAGGTACATCTTCAATCCAGCTCCCATCGAAAACCACAACATCAGTAGCCAACATCTGCACACAAGGTGCAGAAGTGTAGTATGAGTACAACTGACCCCATGTACTCAGTAAGTAATAAACCTAACCTTAGGTTGAAAGTAGTGACGAGCTAACACAAGGTCGGGTCCAATATCGGTATTCCATAATAGTTCATAACAACATAATACAAGTAATAAAAGAGGAATCTCAAAAGTAAAAATTCTCAACTCGTTCACAGTTCCAGAAAATAGGCATGCTCTTCAAGTATCTTAGTGAAAACTCAAATCTTTTACCAAAAATGCCAAAATACGAGTAAGTTTGAAAATTGTGATTTTTCCCAAAATCCTTTCAACAATAAGTAAGAAGTTTCATTTTTTTCCAAATAACAAGTGAAAAACACCTCTCTATGCCCATATATCAATGTGTGTAAAAAGTAATGAATGACGTGATACTATATAGCATGAGGAAAAATGCATCTCTATGCACGTATGTCATATGTGCATGAAAATTATATGTACCTCAGAGATGAATCATGTACTCACACCCTCAGAGTAATCAATCTCACTGTCTCGCATCCTCTCTCACTATGCTCAATAATCAGCACACTAAATCCTTCACCGTTGTATAATAATTGATGCGGCGTGCAACCCGATCCATATATATATAGTCGACTGCGCTCACGAGAGGTGTACAAACTCCGGAGGGGTCCTTCAGCCCAAGCGCTATATTGTTGCAGCGTGCAGCCAGATCCAATACTGCTGCGACGTGCAGCCAGATCCAATAAAATATAATCAATATATTGTTACGGGGTGCAACCCGACCCATAAGGTAAATATATAATATGCTGAGACGTGCAGCGCGACCTATAATGTATAATATAATATATTGCGGCGTGCAGCCCGACCCATAATGTCACTCTCACTCAGGCCCTTGGCCTCACTTAGTCATCACTCTCTCCAGTTTTGCTCACAGGCTCACAATGTCATGAAACTAGCCCCACAATAATGATATGATGTATCAATAATAACAACTAAAACTGAGATATGATATGGATGCATGAATATGACTGAGTACAAAATATCAATGAAATCAATGAGATGACAATAAAAAACGACCATTGTGGGTCCTGACAACATCACCATGAAACCTAAACGTGACATTTAACATGATTGATAGCTCATTTACTCTATCTCATGGTGAAAACACAATTATCAACAAACCAGGGCCACTATACAGTGCCATGGAAGCAACAATGTCCCAATTCACATGGTGCATGCCCATACACCCGTCACCTAGCATGTGTGTCACCTCAATACCAATCACATAACACGTATGGCGGGGTGTCATACCCTCAGCACTAAGTTTAGAAGAGTTACTTACCTTGAACAAGCCAAAACCAATGTCGAGCAAGCCAAGCGATGCTCCAAAGATGCCATCACGCACGTTCCGACCTCCGAACAACTCAAAACTAACCAAAAACAACTCAAATACATCAAACAAGGTTAAGGGAACCAATCCCAATCAGAAAAGATCAATCTTGAATCAAATACCCAAAATCGACCAAAAAGCCCAACCCGAGCCCGCACCTCGAAACCCGACAAAACTCACAGAAACTGACAACCCATTCGATTACGAGTCCAACCATACTAATGTCACTCAATTCTGACTCAAAATCGATGTTCAAAACTCAAAAATTCATATTTTGAAACTTTAGGCCAAAACCCCCAATTTCTCCTTACAGTTCATCAACCAATTGCCAAAAATGAAGATAGATTCGTGAAATATAACCAAAGCCGAGTAGAGAAAACTTACACCAATCCTTGTGATGAAATTTGCCCCAGAAATCGCCTCAATCCGAGTCCCACATCTCCAAATATGAATAAAGAGCAAACCTCGATTTTATATAACCTCTACCCAGCACTTTCAGCATTTGCGGACAAATAGTCGGATCTGTGGTTAATGATTCGCTTCTATGAAAATAGCCATGCTCAGCAACCCCCGTACCTGCGGTTTTAAGCCGCTTCTGCGATTGCGCAGGTGCGTCCAAGCACCCGCACCTGCGATCCTCATGACCAGCTTCCTTTCTCGCTTTTTTGACCCACTGTCTGCATCTGCGGACATGCATCTGCGCCCATTTTTCTGCAGATGCGGAAACACCAGAACCAGCAGCCTTCAGCAATGCAACATGAATGAAAATGATCTGAGCCGCGTCTGAAACTCACCCGAGCCACTCGGGACCCCGTCCAAATATATCGAAAAGTCCCATAACATAAAATGAACCTACTCGAGGCCTCAGAACCCACATAACAGCATCAAAATGATGAATCACACCTCAAATCGAAATCTATGAACTTTGAACTTTCAAAACTCGCGTCGAAACATATCAAATCATCCCGGAATGAACCCAAATTTTGCACACAAGTTCCAAATGAAATGACGAATCTATTCAAATTCCCGTAACCACAATACGAATATGATATCCTCAAAGTCAACTTCCAGTCAAACTTATGAACTTTCAAAACCTTCAAATTTCCATTTTTTTGCCAATTTGAGCCGAAATCTTATAGAAACATCCAAATGCAAATCTGGCCATACGCCCGAGTCCAAAATCATCATTCGGACCTAACAAAACCATCAGAACTCCATTACGGGGTCAAATTCACGAAAAGTCAAACTTGGTCAACTCTTTCAACTTAAGGCTTCAACAATGAATTTCATTCTTCCAAACCGACTCCGAATAACCTGAAAGCCAAATCCGATGATTCACAATAGTCATAATTCATCATACGGAGCTACTAATGCCCGTAAACTATCGAGCGAAGTGCAAATTCACAAAATGATCGGTCGAGTTATTATAGAAATGATCAATATAACTATGAATCACAACGATGTAATTACCATAGGCCATATTACTACAAACTTAGTCAATGGACTTATATGGTTTCTATAGGCCGATACGTATTACCTAAATGAATAAAATTATATAAACGACAATTATAAAAATGGTCAATATTACTATGAATCACAACGATGTAATTACCTATGATGACCCAAGGGGTCATTCTATGAATTTAGAATTCATCCTAGGCTTATTAGCTATAAAAAAAATTAATTTTAAATACCTCAATTTGCGTGTGCAGTCCGGGCGTGAAACCGGAAAGCTTTTATGTGAAAATATGAGAAATAGTGATTTTTAGAGTTAAAATTTGATTATAGTTGACTTTGGTCAACATCTTGAGTAAACGAACCCAGACCTGTGTTTTGACAATCCGGGAGGTCCGTAATAAAATATGGGACTTGGGCGTATGCCCGGAAATGAATTCCGAGGTCCCAAGCCTTAGAAATCAATTTTTGAAAGAAATTGGTTTGCTGAAATATTAATGAAATAAGGAAAAGAATTAATATTTGAAACCATTGGTATCGGGCCCGTATTTTGGTTCTGGAGCCCGGTACTGATTTTTTTATAGTATTTAAATGTTAACTATGAAATTTGGTGAAAAACAGAGGTTATTTGGCGTGATTTGGATGTCCAGTTGAGAAATAATGAACTTTGAGTATTCTTGAGAAAAATGATGAGTTTTGAGGTTTAATTCATAGTTTTACATGTTATTTTCATGATTTGATCGCATGAGCAAGTCCGTATGATGATTTTAGACTTGCGTGCATGTTTGGTTTAGATCCCCGAGGGCTCGGGTGAGTTTCGGATAAGCCACGAGATGTTTTACACTTATGAAAAATTGTTGTTTTGCTGGTTCAGGTGCACAGTGATATTTTGTACTATGCGATCGCATAGAGTAAATTCTGGGGGGGTCATTTTTGTGCAGTGCGAACGCAGTCTGGACCCCGCGAACGCACAGTGTATTGGACCTGGGGAGAGGGGATCCCAGTACCCTATGCGAACGCCCCCCCCCCCCACGCGAACGCATAGTGTAAATCACTGGGGCCATTATTTTGTTCTATGCGAACGCGGAAGGCCCTATGAGAACGCATAGAAGGCTTGCCCAGCTATATAAATTCACTCTTAAACACGGACAAAATATTTTTTCTTCATCACTTTCGAACTAAACAGCCCTAAGGACGATTTTCTTCATCAAAGCTCATCCCCAAGTTGTTGGTAATCAATTCTAAACTTTACTCTTTCAATTACCCAATGATTTTCATCACTTTTAAATCAAAAAATAAGAATTTTCATGGTAAAAATTGAGGGTTTGGGTAGAATTAGGGAATTTTGTAAAAATCGAACCTTTACCTCGAATTGAGGTCGGATTTCAAAACTAATTGTGTATTCGGGATCGTGGGTGAATGGGTAAACGTATTTTGGTCCAACCCCCGAGTTTGGACCAAGCGGGCTCGGGGTCGATTTTTAACTTTTTTTTTTAGAAAACTTAGGAAAAATTATAATTTTCAGTAAAGTTGGTTCCTTTAGTATTAATTAATGATATTAGTTAATTATGGTTAGATTCGAGTGTATTGGAGGTGAATTCAAGAGGAAAAGCTATAATTGAACAGTGAGTGGGCTGCGAAATTGAGGTAAGTGTTTGGTTTAACCTTGACTTGAAGGAATAGGAATCCCCAACTCAATTGTTATGTGAAATTGCATGTGTGTGGTGTATAGGTAAGTGACGGGTATATATGCACCACCAAATTATCTGCTTACATGATCTCTTCCCCGTTTCCAAATTTAATTGTTCATGTTTTAATCGTTTCATGTTCATTGTTGTTTCTATGATTACTTGGCTTGTTAATTTATTGTTAAGTCTGGTTGCAATTACTTTTGAAAAAAATATTAGTGTTTTTCTTGGTTGTACTGTGGTATATCAAGATTGAGCGGGTTGACATTGTTTTACGAGATATATAAGTATTCCTGTTGGTTCCATTTTTGTGATAATGTTGATGAGTCTATGAGAAGTACAGTTTTCTGTTTACAATTGTTGAGATAAAAGTGTTGTGAAAGTTCTTGATAAATAAATAAATTGATAGTGATAAGGGTGGATAACAAGATAGTGAGAAGGGTGGACAGGCGAGATAAATGATAGTGATAAGGGTGGACAGGTAAGATAAATGATAGTGACAAGGGTGGACAGGTGGGATCGGGTTGCACGCCGCAACAAGACAGTGATAAGGGGAGAAGTTTATGTGTTACTCAATTTAAACACAAAGATTTGGAAAAACGTATTGTTTTAGTCTACTGTTTCTCATATTATGCACATACGGTTGTTTTAAAGTAAAGTTTGGAAGTTTATTTGGGATCTTGGTCACAACTGAGACCTGGAATAGGCGAATGAGTTATTTTATTTATTCACTGTTGTAGTTATATTTTCTTGTTTGCGTAGGATTGTTTTATTACTTTATTATATACATATATTGTCGCAGGTTAAGTTATAATTGCCCCGCCTTAGCCTCGTCACTACTTCATCGGGGTTAGGATCGGCACTTACTCAGTACATGGAGTCGGTTGTACTGATACTACACTCTGCACTCTTTTGTACTGATTCAGGTACCGGCCAGCAGTAGAGATTTTTAGTAGCCACCATCCATTATCCGAAGACACGAGGTATATCTGCCGGTATTCGCAGATCCCGAGAGTCTTCTCTTAGTTCGTAGAGACTGTTTTATAATTTTCCTACAACAGTTATATAATTTCTTTCAGCTCATTAATTGTAGTATTCTTTAGTAGTTCGTGAATTGTGACACCATACCCTGGGTTAGTCTTAGAATTATTTATATAATTAGTTCGTGGTTCGGTTTATTTAGTTATTTATCATTTTACATTTGGAGTTATTCGTTGGAAACCATTAGATTAAGTTTACTTTAAATTTATTTTATTATGTTTAAATAGATAATCAAAGGAAAATAGCTAATCGAACTCTAACATTGGCTTGCCTAGCAAGTGTGGTGTTAGGCGCCATCACGATCCCTAAGGTTGGGATTGGGTCGTGACAAGTTGGTATCAGAGCACTAGGTTGCTTAGGTCTCAAAATTCACGAACAAGCTCAGTAGATTCTGAAGGATCGGTACGGAGACGTCTGTACTTATCTCTCAGAGGCTATAGAGTTAGGAAACAACTCCATTTTATTTCTATTCTATCGTGCGATTCTTGTCATCTCAAATACTGATTGGGTTCTTCTATTCTCTCGCAGATGGGGAGAACACATGCTTCCTCTTCCGCTGACCAATATTCCGGTCCTCCAGCAGCAGCAACTCCTACTAGGGGCAGAGGCCGAGGCCGCGCCAGAGGCCGAGGCAGGGGCAGGACTCAGCCCATTGCTCAGGCAGCAGCCCTAGTTGTGGAACCTCAGATCGAGATAAATGAGGGGGTTCCAGCTCAGACCGTTCCAGCGGGACCAGCTTAGGTCCCCGAGGGGTTTATTGCTACCCCAGTTCTTTAGGATGCTTTGGTCCGTTTAGTGGGCCTTATGGAGAGTGTGGCCCAGACTGGCACATTCCCTGTTGCAGCAGTCATATCTCAGGCTGGAGGAAGGGTCCAGACTCCTGCTACCCACACTCCGGTTCAGACCCCAGTAGCCAATCCAGTTGGGGTGATTCAGCCAGTTGCAGCAGTGCCGCCCGTTGATGGAGTAGCTATGTCTGCTGATGCTTTGTGGAGGTTGGACCGGTTCACCAAGTTGTTTACTACTACTTATAACGGTGCATCTTCAGAGGACCCCAGGACTATTTGGATAGCTTCCATGAGGTTCTATGGAACATGGGGATAGTGGAGACAATGGGGTCGACTTTGCTACTTTTCGTCTGTCAGGTCCCGCCAAGACCGATTATTGTTTGGCTAGATCAGCTGGGTCACCGCCTTTGACTTGGGCTCAGTTCTCCGATTTGTTTTTGGAGAATTTTTCTCCCTATTACTCAGAGAGAGGATTATAGAAGGCAGTTTGAGCGTCTCCAGTAGGGTTTTATGACCGTCACTCAGTATGAGACCAGATTCATTACCTTGGCCCGTCATGCTCTTATGATACTTCCCACCGACCGAGAGAGGGTAAGATAGTTTATTGAGGGCCTTGCTCAGCCTATCAGGTTGCAGATGGCCAAGGAGACAGGGACCGAGATTTCTTTCCAGGACACAGCTAATGTGGCTGGGAGGGTTGAGTCGGTTCTCGGGATGGGAGTTCAGGGGTCTGACAAGATACCTCGCCACTCCGGTGGTTTCAGTGGTGCCTCATCTGGAGGCGGGACTTCATTTAGCAGCGTCCATTCTTCCGGGCCATTTCATTCAGCACTCATGCTTTACATGGTACTTCAGGTGGTCGTGGTTCTTATCTGCCTTCTTCTGCTCAGCCAGCCTACAGTGCTCCTTCAGCTCCCATTAGAGAACCTCCTCTGCAGAGTTTTCATCGTGGTCATCCGGTTCGTCCGGGTCAGTTTACGTATCATGAGGGATGTTTTGAGTGTGGTGAATTTGGGCATACCCAGAGGACTTGTCCGAAACATGCAGGTAATCAGTTTCAGCATCAGGGTTCTCGTGCCATAGTTCCGACACCAGCTCCAATACCACCTGCCCAGCCAACAAGTAGTAGGGGTCAGGTAGTTATAGGTAGATGCCAGAATGTTATAGGTGGAGGTCAGCCCGCTAGAGGTGGAGGTCCTCCCAGAAGTGTGGTTCCGTGTGGCGGGGCCCAGCCCCGACTATATAAATTTCCAACCACGCCTGAGGTGGAGTCCTCCGACACTGTTGAGGCAGCTACTTGGGCGTCCGATTCGGACATGCAGAGTAGATACCCACACTTGTTCGCCAATTCAGGTAATTTTCTATGTCCGTTCGAGGACGAACATTTATTTTAGAGGTTGAGATAATGATGACCCAAGGGGTCATTCTATGAATTTAGACTTCGTCCTAGGCTTATTAGCCATAAAAAGATTAATTTTAAATACCTCGATTTGCGTGTGCAGTCCGGGCGTGAAACCGGAAAGCTTTTATGTGAAAATATGAGAAATAGTGATTTTTAGAGTTAAATTTTGATTATAGTTGAATTTGGTCAACATTTTGAGTAAACGGACCCAGATCTGTGCTCCGACGATCCCAGGAGGTCCGCAGTAAAATATGGGACTTTGGCATATGCCCGAAAATGAATTCCGAGGTCCCAAGCCTTAGAAATCAATATTTGAAAGAAATTATTTTACATAAATATTAATGAAATAAAGAAAAGAATTAATGTTTGAAACCATTGGTATCGGGGCCGTATTTTGGTTCCGGAGCCCGGTACATATTTTTTATAGTATTTAAATGTTAACTGTAAAATTTGGTGAAAAACGGAGGTTATTTGACGTGATTTGGACGTCCGGTTGAGAAATAATGAACTTTGAGTATTCTTGAGAAAAATGATGAGTTTTGAGGTTTAATTCATAGTTTTACATGTTATTTTCATAATTTGATCGCATGAGCAAGTTCGTATGATATTTTTAGACTTGCCTGCATGTTTGGTTTAGAGCCCCGAGGGCTCAGGTGAGTTTCGGATAGGCCACGGGATGTTTTACACTTATGAAAAATTGTTGTTTTGCTGGTTCTGGTGCACAGTGATATTTTGTACTATGCGATCGCATAGCAACAACCGCAATCGCATAGAGTAAATTCTTGGGGGTCGTTTTTGTGCATTGCGAACGCGGTCTGGGCCCCGCGAACGCACAGTGTATTGGACCTGGGGGAGGGGAGCCCAGTACCCTATGCGAACGCCCCCCCCCCCCCCCCNCATAGTGTAAATCACTGGGGCCATTATTTTGTTCTATGCGAACGCGGCAGGCCCTATGCGAACGCATACAAGGCCTGCCCAGCTATATAAATTCACTCTTAAACATGGACAAAACCCTTTTTCCTCATAACTTTCGAACTAAACAGCCCTAAGATGATTTTCTTCATCAAAGTTCATCCCCAAGTTGTTGGTAATCAATTCTAAACTTTACTCTTTCAATTACCCAATGATTTTCATCACTTTTAAATCAAAAACTAAGAATTTTCATGGTAAAAATTGAGGGTTTGGATAGAATTAGGGAATTTTGTAAAAATCGAACCTTTACCTCGAATTGAGTCGGATTTTGAAACTAATTGTATATTCGGGCTCGTGGGTGAATGGGTAAACATAATTTGGTCCGAACCCCGAGTTTGGACCAAGCAAGCCCGGGGTTGGGTTTTAACTTCTTTTTTTTAGAAAACTTAGGGAAATTATAATTTTCAGTAAAATTGGTTCCTTTAGAATTAATTAATGATATTAAGTTAATTATGGTTAGATTCGAGTGTATTGGAGGTGAATTCAAGAGGAAAAGCTATAATTGAACAGTGAGTGGCCTGCGAAATTGAGGTAAGTGATTGGTTTAACCTTGACTTGAGGGAATAGGAATCCCCAACTCAATTGTTATGTGAAATTGCATGTGTGTGGTGTATAGGTGAGGTGAAGAGTATCTATGCACCACCAAATTATCTTCTTACATGATCCCTTCCTCTTTTCCAAATTTAATTGCTCATGCTTTAATCGTTTCATGTCCATTGTTGTTTCTATGATTACTTGGCTTGTTAATTTATTGTTAAGTCTGGTTGCAATTATTTTTGAAAAAAGTATTAGTGTTTGCTTTGGTTGCATTGTGGTACATCAAGATTGAGCGGTTGACATTATTTTACGAGATATATAAGTATTCATGTTGGTTCCATTTTATGATAATGTTGATGAGTCTATGAGAAGTGCAGTTTTCTGTTTATAATTGTTGAGATAAAAGTGTTGTGAAAGTTCTTGATAAATAAATAAATTGATAGTGATAAGGATGAATAACAAAATAGTGATAAGGGTGGACAGGCGAGATAAATGATAGTGATAAGGGTGGACAGGTGAGATAAATGATAGTGACAAGGGTGGACAGGCAAAATAAATGATAGTGATAAGGGTGGACAGGTAGGATCGGGTTGCACACCGCAACAAGACAGTGATAAGGGGGAGACGTTTATGTGTTATTGAATTTAAACACAAAGATTTGGAAAAACGTACTGTTTTACTCTATTGTTTCTCATATTATGCACATACGGCTGTTTTAAAGTAAAGTTTGGAAATTTATGTGGGATCTTGGTCACAACTGAGGCCTGGAATAGGCAACTGAGTTATTTTATTTATTCATTGTTGCAGTTATATTTTCTTGTTTGCGTAGGATTGTTTTATTACTTCATTATATACATATATTGTCGCAGGTTAAGTTATAATTGCCCCGCCTTAGCCTCGTCACTACTTCGTCGGGGTTAGGGTCGGCACTTACTCAGTACATGTCGTTGTACTGATACTACACTCCGTACTCTTTTGTGCAGATCCAGGTACCGGCCAGCAGTAGAGATTTTTAGTAGCCGCCATCCATTACCCGGAGACACGAGGTATATCTACCGGCGTTCGCAGATCCCGAGAGTCTTCTCTTAGTTCGTAGAGATTGTTTTATCATTTTCCTACAACAGTTATATTATTTCTTTCAGCCCATCAATTGTAGTATTCTTTAGTAGTTCGTGAATTGTGACACCAGACTCTAGGGTAGTCTTAGAGTTATTTATATAATTAGTTTGTGGTTCGGTTTATTTAGTTGTTTATCATTTTACATAGTTATTCATTGGAAACCATTAGATTAAGTTTACTTTAAATTTATTTTATTATATTTAAATGGATAATCAAAGAAAAATAGCTAATCAAAATCTAACATTGGCTTGCCTAGCAAGTGTGGCGTTAGGCGCCATCACGATCCCTAAGATTGGGAATTTGGGTCATGACATTACCATAGGCCATATTACTACAACCTTAGTCAATATTACTATGAGTATTTTAGTTCTTGGAGTGTACTTATTTTAATGTTGTCAAGTCTTTCACTTATGTACTAGTTACAACTAATCACATTTTGTTAGTCTAGTCCTCTAAATTCAAAGCAAGTAACAATAAAATAAAGTATTTAACAATGACAATTATAATACCACACGTTTAAACTCATTACAAAACAAAGTCAATAAATTCAAAACAAATCTTTCTCAAATCAAATTTAATAAATTCCAAACTTAAATTATCTCAAACTAAATGGTCAAGTCTTCTACTTCCCAGTCTGCTTCATCGTTTAGATCAGACAAGCTACTCTGTGGTGGTACTGTTGCATCAAGTTGCTGTAATTAGAGTAAAGAAGACTAATACGTAATGTATTTACCTAAAAAAAATAATTAATCAAATTTGTTATACTTTAGCTCAATTCCTTCTGCTAGCCGAGGAGTTCGACCACTTCTACCACCACCTCTACCACGGCATCTACCACCACTTCTACCACCACCCCTACCACCACCCCTACCTCTCATATTACCTCTAACTCAACTCCCACCACCCATTTGTGAACTTCTAAAGTATGAATCAATTCGCCCTCTATATCTATCCAACCTTGGACGTCCACGAGAAGCTACATATCTAGGATCTGTTATACTTCTTCCCTCACCCTCACCCTCACCCTCAACCACACCATCATGTGTATCTTCCAGTTACCAATTTGGAACTATCATATCTTCATCCCAATTCAAAAGGTCAAGATCCAATTTGTTCTAATCATACTTAATATATTGCCTTATCACTTCAGTTTCCAATGCAATATCACAAACCCGTTCAAAATGCTTTAATAGTTCCCTGTACATCATGTATTCAGAAGTCATACGCGGGTAACCTCCTAGAAAGAAACATTTCAAGTGTGGACGAACAATATCTCTTCTCCACCTTTTCAATATATACCTTTCATTAACGTTTTCAATCTTCTTATGAGACAACACCTTAAGTATATGGCAGCATAGAATACCTTTTGTTTCAAACCACTTACAGTTGTAACTTAGATATTCGCCAATAGGTGTATATTCAACCGTGAATACAAATGGATCTCTAGTGTTAAAACTCCTGAGCGAATAATCAGTTATTATGTATTTCTCTACTCCAGGGTTAGTTTGATGATCCTTAGGGGTGCTGATTTCACAATGGTGCAGTTTCCTTAATTGTATTTGAAAAATTCAAACACTTCATGAGTATAACATGCTTGAAGTTTTTCCTCCCGTGCGAATTCTGACAAACATTTTGGTTCAAATCACCTTGACCTATATTCTGCTTCCAATTCTCTCTCGAACTTAGCTCTTATAGCTAACTCATATTACTGAACAAATAGCTTTAAAGTGCTTTGGCGGGTGATAAATCCATCAAGGAAAGCATGCATCCCATCACTTCTTTGTGTGGACAACATCCCAGCCCAAAGTGGTCATTTAGGTATACAGGAACCCATTTTTCCTTCTCTAAATAAAGCTTATAAAACTAACGCCTTCCATCTAAGTTATATTTTGAAATATAATCAGTCCATCTTCTCTCAAACTCAGCAACGTTAATTCTATCAAGTACTAAAACCTTCTGCCTTTGCAATCTTACCATCAAGAACTCCGCTTAACTTCATAGGCAACTTTGTGAATATTTGCCATACACAATATATATATATATATATGTACCATATTTGGCGTCAATGCATTGATGGCAGCCTTAATACAATCACATTGGTTAGTCATGATAGCTAATGGATGAACATTGTTTAGATCCCCAAGTCATGTAGAGAGCACCATTTTGTAACTTGTTATATCCTCACTGGACGTAAGAACGCATCCTAAAAGTATTGACTGCCTATACTGATTGACACCAACAAATGAAGCAAATGGCGTATTGTATCAATTCACAAGGTATGTGGTATCAAGGCATATTACATCATGGAACTCCTTATATGCAACCTTAGAATGTGAATGAACCCATACGACATTACAAAGTCGACCAAAACTATCCATGTCTATGGAGTAGTAAAATTCCCCATCTTTTGGCTGCATGTCACTAAAGAACTTCAGTAATGATGTACGTCCCCTTCTTGCAACTGAAGCTTTCTACTCTTCAAAATATAATTTCTCAGTACTTTGGTGTACAACCCCGATTTCTGGGGCCACCAGCAAGTACTTCAGCGACTCTTATATTTTTTTAGGGTCTTATGTCACGACCCAAAATCCAACACAGGTTGTGATGGCACCCAACACCGGAGTCAGGCAAGCCAACAATTGTTTACTAATGAGATTATCCTTATTTGGCATACCAACTTAAGTAAATACAGCCACAACGATCGTGAACCAATATATACAGTCCCAAAATAAAGAGTCTACTATGTGTGTGCCAGGAACTAATGTCACAAGTCAACAGGTGAACTAGTAGAATATACAAAAGATGATACAAACTGTACTATTGTCTGAAAGAAGTAGACAGAAATTAACAAAAGATAACTCCATAGTACTGCTGAGAATCGCCAAGGGAGGCAGCTCACCGTGGAGTCAGGTCCAGAATATACATCAAGCTCCGGCCGGATAACCAGAAGCACCAGCCTCAGAACCTGTATAATTAAGTACAGAAGTGCAGCATGAGTACATAAATATATATGTACCCAGTGAGTATCCCGCCTAACCTCGAAGAGGTAGTGAAGAGGGGTCGACATGACACTCACTAAGGTCCAACAGTATAATTTAACAGAATATTAATGAAAACGGTAGGCATGTAAAGACAGTGAAGCAACAAGTATATATGTAAGGTATTGAAATCCAGGAAGAATATTGGGAATAAATAAACAATTACCACTTCATTTTTCCCCAAATATTTGTCAGATCAATATCCATGAATTTAGTAGCAAATAAATCATACGCATGCAGGGTAAGGACAACCGGTCGGAGTCATAAGATAGTCATGCCCGTGCACTGCCGAGTATCGAACGGCTCGTACCAAAAGTGCACCTCTCCACAAAGTACTCACATCTATGCACTGCCGAGGATCAAACAGCCCATACCAAAAGTGCATCTCTCAACCTCTCTATGCACTGCTTAGGATCGAACGGCCCGTACCAAAAGTGATCTCTCAATCCCTCTATGCACTGCCGAGGATCGAACGGCCCGTACCAAAAGTGCATATGTCAATCCGCCGTGGCGTACGGTCCGTTCCCATAAGAGTGAGGGAAATCACACTCCGCTCACGTAATGTAAATTGCGAAGAGGTCACATGCACACACATTATTCCTTTTTAAAAGAGAATACTTTTCAGTGAACAATTTCTTACAAGTTTTTCTCAAATTTCATAACTTCGGGGAAATAGGCAACATGTAACGTTAATTCATTAAGCATATAGTTCATATCAAGTAAAACACAAGGCATGATGTGGGCCTAACTACCCGGACATAATAGTAATAGTTGCTATGTACGGACTCTCGCTACTTTGTACGTATGTATCCCCCACAAATTATCACATATAGCATTTAAATCACCTAGTGGGACCATTCCCCCTTGCAAGGTTAGAAAGGAGACTCACCTTGTGTCGAATACTCCCCGGATCGAGAACGTGCCCGAACTCCGAACTCTACACCCGGGGACTCGAAACTAGCCAAATGTTATACAAATACATTAATTTATTCAAAGCATGGAAATTCTCCTATCACTTAGCCAAATTCACCATTATTGAAGAAAATCTAAAATCTGATCCCAGGCCCGCATGCTCGGATTCCAATAATTCTCGAAGGAAACGCTCACCCAAAGCCTAGGGATCATTAATACACGATTTCTACTTGATTTCATAGCAAATCTACGGGTAAATTCGCAAATTATCGAAGGCCCTAGGTTACTACAAAATTCTTGACTTTTCACTAATTATGTGATTAAACTTAACTAGGAATTCATGCATAAAGCCAACATTAGAGAAGAATTTACTTACCTTCAATAACCAAGTCGTTTTCCCCTCAAAAATGGAGGAATCGCCCCAAGGAAGAAGAAGAATATGAGAATAATGAATTAAACCCGTGTATAAAAACACATTGTCTGAACAATGTTTTCGCACCTGTGAGCAAAGGCTCGCACCTGCGAAAATGGACTAGGGAGCCTGGGCCCGCACCTGCGGAGTGGAGACCACACCTGCAGCTCCGCTCCTGTGGAACTTTGTCCGCACCTGCGAGAATTGGCCAGAGCTCTGGGGGTCGCACCTGCGAGGCTGGGACTGCAGGAGTGGTCCCGCACCTGCGACTGGTCAACTGCACCTGCGGTCACACCAAAAGGTGCACCAGCAGCTATTTCAGCTGGTTTTTGGCCTCGTGTGGTGTCCGGGAGGCACCTGCACCCACCCGAGCCCCCGTCCAAATATACCAACAAGTCCCAAATCATGATACAGACTTGCTCGAGCCTTCGTAACAACCAAAACAATGCTAAACTCAAAATCACACCTCAAAACCCCAAGAACCAAACTTAGGAACTTTAAGTTTTCTAGACATCGCTAACAACCCGCCAAACCGACCTATACTACTCGGAATGACGCCAAATTTTGCAGGCAAGTCATAAATGACAAAATAGAAGTATTCCCGGTATCGGAATTTCGTTCGGACCTCAATAACATAAAAACACGTCCAAAATCACAATAGGAACTTAAGGAACTTCTTATTTCAATATTGGGCGCCGAAACACTCCCGGGTCATCAAAAACCCATTCCGAACATACGCCCAGGTCCAAAATCATCACACGAAGCTACCGGAACCGACGAAACTTGATTCTGAGGTTGTTTACCCAATATGTTGACCGATGTCAAACTTGGCCTTATAGGCCAACCTTAAGGAACCAAATGTTCCTATAGCACTCTAAACACCTCCGAATCCCGGACCACCAGTCCCCGCAAGTCATAAATCATAAAAAGCCGCTATGGGAAGTTTCATTTAGGGAAACGGGGTTCGACAACACAAAATGACTGGTCGGGTCGTTACATTCTCCACCTCTTAAACAAATGTTCGTCCTCGAACGGGTCTTGAATCATACCTGAAGTGCTGAATATGTGTGGATATCTCTTCCGCATGTCCTCCTCAGACTCCCAGGTCGCCTCCTCAACTAGTTGGCCCTTCCACTGGACCCTTACGGCAGAAACTCTCTTGGACCTCAACTGGCAGTCATGTCTATCAATAATAGCAACTGGCTCCTCCTCGTAGCCCAACATCTCATCCAACTGAATAGTGTTGAAATCAACCACGTGAGAGATGTCGGCGTGGTACCTCCGGAGCATGGATACATGAAAAATTTGATGAACTCCTGATAAACTGGGAGGCAAGGCCAGCTCATAAGCAACCTCTCCAACTCGCCTCAACACCTCGAAGGGACCTATAAACCTCGGGCTCAGCTTGCCCTTCTTCCCAAACCTCATAATACCCTTCATAGGTGAGACTTTCAACAGGACCCTATCCCCCTCCATAAATGATACATCACGCGCTCTCTGATCCGCGTAACTCTTCTGTCTGGACTATGCTGTGCGGAGCCTCTCCTGAATCAACTTCACTCTCTCCAAAGCATCCTTCACCAGGTCGGTGCCATATAACTTAGCCTCGCCAGGATCAAACCACCCGATAGGATAACGACATCTCCGACCATACAAAGCCTCAAATGATGCCATCTCAATGCTGGACTGATAACTATTATTGTAAGCAAACTCGGCCAAAGGAAAGAGTTGGTCCCACTAACCTCCGAAGTCAATCACACATGCCCTGAGCATGTCCTCCAATATCTGAACTGTACGCTCTGACTGACCATCAGTTTGAGGGTGAAATGCCTTTTTGAGATCTATCTGGGTACCCATCTCACTATGCAATGCTCTCCAGAAGTGCGAGGTGAACTGAGGACCTCGATCTAATATGATGGACATCGGCACACCATGCAACCGGACTATCTCCCGAATGTAGATCTGGGCCAACCTCTCAGAAGTATAAGTAGTAGCTACTGGAATGAAATTCCCCGATTTGGTCAACCTATCCACAATGACCCAAACCGCGTCAACCTTCCGCAAGGTCCGAGGCAACCCAACCACGAAGTCCATAGTGATGCGCTCCCATTTCCACTCAGGAATGGGCATCTGCTGAAATAGGCTTCCTGGCCTCTGTTGCTCATACTTCACATGCTGGCAATTAAGACACCTAGTCACATACTCCACAATGTCCTTCTTTATCCGCCTCCACCAG
>MDKI01114957.1:0-19724 GCA_005239505.1 Nicotiana paniculata
ATGGCAGAAATGCAAAAATTGCATGGACTAGACATTGGTTATCACAAGGCGTGGCGTGCTATTAAATATCTGAATGGTACGCTCCGACTTCCCGTCGATCTGAGGATGAAACGATGTGCTCAACTCAACCTGAGTACCCAACTCTCTCTGCACGGCTCTCCAAAACTGAGATGTGAATTGAGTGCCTCTGTCGGAAATGATAGAAACTGGAACCCCATGCAATCGGCCAATCTCCCTGATATAAATCTCATCTAACCTCTCCGATGAATGCGTAGTACCAACAGGAATGAAGTGCGTGGACTTGGTCAGCTGATCCACAATAACCCATATAGCATCAAACCTCCTCGAAGTCCGTGCGAGTCCAACTACGAAGTCCATGGTGATCCACTCCCACTTCCACTCCGGAATATCAAACCTCTAAAGAAATCCAACAGGTCTCTGGTGCTCATACTTGACCTGCTGACAGTTGAGACACCGAGCCACAAACTCCACAACATATTTCTTCATTCTCCTCCACCAATAATGCTGCCTCAAATCCTGATACATCTTCACGGTACCTGGATGGATGGAATACCGCGAACTATGAGCCTCTGCTAGAATCAAATCTCGAAGCCCATCTACATTGGGCACGAAAATCCGGCCCTACATCCTCATGAACCCATCATCACCAATATCCACATCTCTGGCATCACCACGACGGACCTAGTCCTGAAGAACAAGCAAATGTGGATCATCACACCGGCGCGCTCTAATCTGATCGTAAGGAGAAGGCCTGGAGGATATACAAGCCAACACCCACGGGGGCTCTGATAAATCCAATCTCACCAAATGACCTGCTAAGGCATGAACATTATGAGCTAATGGTCGCTCTGCTACTAGAAGGTAGGCTAAACTCCCCAAACTCTCTACTCTTCGACTCAAGGCATCGGCCACTACATTGGCCTTCCCTGGATGATGTAAGATAGTGAGGTCATAATTCTTGAGGAGCTCTAACCATCTCCTCTAACTCAAATTCAAGTCCTTTTGCCTCAGCAGATACTGAAAACTACGATGATCAGTGAAAATCTCACACTGCACTCCATACAAATAATGCCGCCAAATCTTCAAGTCATGGACAATGGTAGCTAACTCAAGATCCTGCACTGGATAATATTTCTCGTGCATCTTCAACTGTCTGGACGCGTAGGGAATCACCCTACCGTCCTGCATCAATACCACTCCCAAGCCAACTCTAGAAGCATCACAATAAACTGTATAAGAACCCGAACCAGCAGGCAAAACTAGTACTGGAGTTGTAGTCAATGCTGACTTGAGCTTCTGAAAGCTCTCCTCACTCATCAGACTATCTTAA
This sequence comes from Nicotiana paniculata, assembly GCA_005239505.1. Taxonomy (NCBI): domain Eukaryota; kingdom Viridiplantae; phylum Streptophyta; class Magnoliopsida; order Solanales; family Solanaceae; genus Nicotiana; species Nicotiana paniculata. The sequence continues at coordinate 1,352 of MDKI01114957.1, forward strand.
TAGAGCACCCTTCTGGGTTAATCTGGTCAAAGACGAAGATATCGAAGAGAATCCCTCCATAAAGCGACGGTAATATCCCTCCAAACCAAGGAAACTCCTAATCTCTATAGCTGAGGACGGTCTGGGCCAATTCTGTACCGCCTCTATCTTCTTCGAATCAACCTGAATCCCCTCACTAGACACCACGTGCCCCAAGAAAGCTACCGATCCCAGCCAAAACTCACACTTGGAGAATTTCTCATAAAGTTTCTCCTCCCTCAATCACTGTAACACAACTCTCAAATGATGATCATGCTCTTCCTGGCTACAAGAAAAAACCAGGATGTCATCAATGAACACAATGAAGAACGAATCAAGATAAGGCTGAAACACGTTGTTCATCAATTGCATGAACGCAGTTGGGGCATTGGTCAGCCAAACGAAATAACCAAGAAATCATAATGACCATACTTGTTCCTGAAAGCAGTCTTCAGAATATCAGAATACCGAATCCTCAACTGATGGTACCCAGATCTCAAATCGATCTTGGAAAACACTCTGGCTCCCTGAAGCTGGCAAACAAATCATCAATGCGTGGCAAGGGATACCGGTTCTTCACCATAACCGTGTTCAACTGCTGATGGTCAATACACATACGCATGGACCCATCCTTCTTCTTTACGAACAACACCGGTGCACCCCAAGGTGACACACTAGGTCGAATGAACCCCTTATCCAGGAGCTCCTGAAGCTGCTCCTTCAATTCCTTTAGCTCTGCTAGTGCCATATGATATGGTGGAATAGAAATAGGTTGAGTTCCTGGCACCAGGTCAATACAAAAATCAATATCCCTGTCAGGTGGCATGCCTGGAAGATCTGCAGGAAACACATCCGGAAAATCACGGACCACAGGAACTGAATCAATAGCGGGAGTCTCACCACCGACATCCCTCACAAAGGCCAAATAAGATAAACACCCCTTTTCAACCATGCGCCGAGCCTTCAGGTAAGAAATCACCATGCTAGGCATATACTCGGAAGAACCTCTCCACTCAACCCTCGGACACCTCAGCATAGCTAAGGTCACGGACTTAGCGTGACAATCAAGAACAACATGGCACAGAGATAACCAATCCATGCCCAATATCACGTCAAAATCGACCATGCTGAGTAACAGTAGGTCCACTCGGGTCTCCAAACCCCCAATAGATATCATGGATGACCGATACATGCGGTACACAACAACAGTATCGCCCACCGGAGTCGACACATGAACAGAGGTGACTAGAGGCTCACGGGGCATGCCCAGAAAACTGGCAGAGTATGAAGAAACATAGGAATATGTGGAACCAGGGTCAAATAAATCCAAGGCATCACGGCTACAGATTGAAACAACACTTCCAATCACGGCATTTGAGGACATAGCGTCCGGCCTGGTTAGAAATGCATACATACGAGCCTGACCTCCCCCTGCTCGACCTCCCCCTCTAGAGTGGCCTCTGGCTGACTGACCACCACCCCTGGCTGACTAGGCGGGTGGTGAAGTGACTGGAGCTGAAGTCCAGGGCTGGCCCCTTTGCTGAGAAGATCCACCGAAACGGCGGGGACGCTGCTTCCACCCGTGCCCGAACTCTTCACACTCAAAACAACTACCTGAAGCTGGAGGCGGGGACTGATAGAAACCCCTAGCACCTGTACGGCCACTGGAAGACTCCTATATAGATGAAACCTGAACTGGAGGTGCTCGAGCTGCACTCTGAGTTGGGAGGGCACCAAATGAAGTACGGCCCAATTGAGAACCACGGGGACCCTGCCCCGAAGATGCACCACTATATGTTGGGCGGCCTCACTGTGGAGGCATGAATGAACGGCCCCTACCCTGCTGAAACTGTCCCCTGAAGGGAGCACCACTGGAACTACCCGAACCACGAGGCTTCTTGGCCTCCCTCTCCTCCCGCTCCTGGCGGCGAACAGACTCAATATCTCGAGCTATGTCAACAACCTACTCTAATGAAGCACCCGATACTCTCTCCCGAGTCATAAACAACCGAAGCTGACAAGAAAGACCATCTACAAACCTCTGGACGCTCTGCCTATCAGTAGGGATAATCTCAGAAGCATGCCTAGACAACTCGGAAAATCACATCTCGTACTGAGTGACTGATAACTCTCCCTGGCGCAGCTGCTCAAACTGCCTACACTGCTCCTCTCTATGGGACTGAGGAACATACTTCTCCAAGAAAATCATGAAGAACTGCTGCCAGGTAAGAGGTGTTGAACCAACCGGTCTACGCCTCTCGAAAGACTCCCACCAGGTAAAGGCAGCACCTGCAAATTGAAATGTAACAAACGAAACCCCACTAGTCTCCAGAATACCCGTGGTGCGCAGTATCCTCTGGCACCTATCTAGAAATCCCTGGGCATCCTCGCCCTCTGTACCGCTAAAAGTCGGAGGCTGAAGTCTGCTAAATCTCTCTAACCTGCGCTGCTCGTCCTCAGGCATAGCAGGGAACACATAATCCTGAACCGGAGCGGCTGGCTGAGCTGGGGCTGCTCCCGGTGCCTGGATACCCTGTGCAGCCTGCTCAGGTGCCCGGGCAGCTGGAGTCAGATTGCCTCCCCCAGCCTGAGCTGTGGTGGCAGACGAAGACATGGCAACGGCCTGAGCAAAACCGGAGCATACTGATAATATCTGAGACAGGGCCTCTTGAAGACCCACAATAACCATAGGCACTGTTGGTTCCTGAGCCTGTCCCGTTGGGACACCATCGGCGGGAACCTGATCATGATCAATAGGAGGATCCTGAGGTACTGCCCCGGCTGCTGCGCGGGCTGGCCCCTACATCTACTACGGCCTCGACCTCTCGCTGGTCTAGCCGGTGACTGGTCACCCTGATCGATATGGCGTGTCCTCACCATTTGTGAGAGAATGAAACAACGTAAGTTCAGGTTTTCAAGAATCAATAGATCAACACGAAAGAGTTCAAGAAATATAGAATGTTTCCTAAACGTTTGGTAGCCTCTCGAAAATAAGTACAAACGTCTCTGTACCGATCCGCAAGACTCTACTAAACCTGCTCATGACCGTTGAGTCCTATGCAACCTAGGGCTCTGATACGAAACTGTCACGATCCCAAATCCTGACCGGCCGTGATGGCGCCTATCGTGGAACTAGGCTAGCCGACTACCGCATGTTCACAATTTCCTTTGAAAATCTCATTTAAGTTTAAAGTATTTCATAATAATATACAGAAATTTACTTAATATAATAGGCCAAATTTTTATATACAGTACTGCCATCCCCAAAACCGGGAGCCAACATGTCATGAGCATCTAGTAAAACAAGCCAAAATAAAGTATTATGATACAAAACTCCGAATCAAAGCTAAATACAATAGGAAGGGAAAACAGAGATGTTGCGAAAGCTGAACAACTACCTCTATATCCCCACGATTCGGCTCCACTGTGATATATATAATAGCTAATGCTCGATATCTGCTCCTGAATCTGCACACAGAGGTGCAGGGAGTAATGTGAGTACGCCAACTCAGTAGTAATGGAAATAAATCAAGTCTAAGTAGCAAAGAATCACATAAATATCAATGCCATCAAGTCACAATGTACACAGCCTTACTATCCAATAGTATACATAGATATACGAAATCATCACACCTTAGAAATCAACTTCAGAAAAGTCCTTAAAATAATGCACATTTTTTTTTCCTTTACAACTTTAAAACAAAGATTTGGTATGCAAATGAATGTAGTAAAAATCATAAGTAGACCCTCAGGCAAAAGAATATTTCATAATCAGCCCCCCGGGCATGCCTCACAAATCCCTCAGCACCTCACAGTCACTCAGCACCTCACAGCCACTCATGCCTCCCAATCACTCATCACTCGCACTCGGTGTGCTCACTGGGGGTGTGTACAGACTCCGGAAGGGCTCCTTAATATCACTCAGCACCTCACCATCACTCTTGGCCCTCGGCCACACTTGGTGGAACCACTCGAAAAGACCCTCGGGCGAAGTAGTAAACAGGGTACTCGACCCGAAAACATCACTTTAATGCTCATGTAGTGTAAATCAGGCTGAGTTTCAATTTAAACAGTATGCACAATGATGCTGAGTAAAATCATCAACAACTAGTGAGGTAAACAGCAGTAAAAAAAGCCCTCAAAGGGGTCTAAACAGATCGGCACGAAGCCCCAAACACGGCTTATAGCCCAAATATTTCACAAATCTTAGAACATAATTTAACATAAGGTTTTGAGTAAATACAACTCATTAGTTGCCGCAGAGACCTTGTCCAATCCAGAAATCAGTACGCACCACATATTCGTCATCCGACATGTGCATCATTCCAAATTCAGTGAGAAAATAATGCAGTCCGGGGTTCCATACCCTCGGGACAAGATTTAAGACCATTACTTACCTCTACAGGGCCGCAACACTAGTCCGCTATGCCTTTTTCCCTCAAGTTGGCTCTCGATTGCTCCGAATCTAGCCAAAACCAGTTCAACATCATTAATATATACTCAAGGAACACAACCCAATCGAAAATTATCAATTTAATCAAAAATCTCGAAATTCAGCCAAACCTGAGCCCCGATCCCTCGCCTCGGAATACGATAATTTTTACATCACTGGAAACCTCGTCCTCCCACGATTCTATACATACCAAGATCACTAAAATCGGACCACAATTGCCATTCCAAAACCCCAAAATAAATCCCAATTCTTTCCTCCCATTTTTCCAACTTTTTCCTACTCCATTCCTTAAATTTTCAAGCCTAATCCTAACAAATAGCATAGGAACGGGATTAACAACCAAAGAACTTACCTTTGTTGAAGAACCTTGAATTTTCCTCTCAAAATCACCTTCAATGGACTCCTTCCGCATGCAAATTGATGAAAAATAAGAAATTTCGCGGAGGGGTCTTTTTTATATTGTTCTGCCCTGTCATTTCCGCACCTGCGGTCCTAGGTGCACACCTGCGAAACTCACTTAACGGGCCAACTCCCGCACCTGCGGCATTGCAGGTGCGACCAACTCCTCGCACCTTCAGACCTCTCCTTACTCAGCCAAATCTCGCACCTGCGACCCTTTTCTCCACTTCTGCGGAACCGCACCTACGGCTCCCCTTCCGTAGGTGCGAAAACACCAGCAACCAGCAAATTTCCAAAATCACTCCAAACTTCCCGTCAGCCATCCGAAATCAATCTCGAGCCCCTCGAGGCCCCAACCAAACATACCAACACACCCCATAGTATTATTCCAACTTAGTCGAGCCTTCGAAACACCAAAAATAACACGAAAACACTAAACTTATGTCGAAATTCTAGCCTAAGAACTTTGAAACTTCTAAATTTTTCCAACTACGCCGAAACTGACCAAAACACCTCTGATTGACCTGAAATTTTGCAGACATATCCAAAATGACATTACGAACCTGTTCCAACTTCCGGAATTCCATTCCGACCTTGATAGCCTATTTTCCACTGCCGACCGAAAATCGCCAAAAACTAACTTTCGCCAATTCAAGCCTAATTCTACACCAGACATCACAAAAATATTCTGAACACACTCCTAAGTCCCAAATCACCTAACGAAGCTATCCGAGCCACAAATTGAGGTCGTTCACCAATAAGTCAACTCTCAGTTGACTTCCTCAACTATTAGGCTACTTTTAAAAGGCTAAATGCCTAAACTCTCACCATAACCAATCCGGACCCAAACCAACTGATCCAACACATCAACAACAGGATAGAGATATATAAAAAATGCAGAAATAGGGGAAACGGGGTAAATCTCACGGAACGACCGTCCGGGTCGTTACATCCTCCCCCTCTTAAACAAACGTTCGTCCTCGAACGGGTCTAGAAACATACCTGGAGTCTCAAATAAGTGAGGATATTTGTCTCGCATCTCCCGCTCGGTCTCCCAGGTGGCATCCTCCACCGGCTGCCTTCTCCACTGAACCTTCAGTGAAACTATATCCTTAGACCTCAGCTTCCTGACCTGTCGACCCAAAATAGCCACTAGCTCTACCTCATATGACATATCACCCTCGAGTTGATTCGTGATGAAGTCCAAAACATGGGAAGGGTCACCAACATACTTCCGGAGCATTGACACATGGAATACTGGATAAATACTCGATAAACTGGGAGGCATATCAAGCCTATAAGCCACCTCCCCAACCCTCTGAAGTACCTCAAATATCCTAATGAACCTGGGACTCACCTTTCATCTCTTCCCAAATCTCATAACACCCTTCATGGGTGACACCTTCAGCAACACCTTATCCCCAACCATGAAGGACACATCTCGGACCTCCCGATCGGCATAACTCTTCTGCCTAGACTGCATCGTGTGAATCCGCTCCTGAATCAACTTTTCCTTACTCAAAGCATCCTGAACCAAGGCTGTGCCCAATAGCCTAGCCTCGTCCGGCTCAAACCAACCAACCGGAGACCTAGACCTCCTACCATACAAAGCCTCATACGGAGCCATCTGAATACTCGACTGATAGCTATTACTATATGCAAACTCCGCTAGTGGCAGAAACTGATCCCATGAACCACCAAAGTCAATCACACAAGCATGCAACATGTCCTCCAAAACCTGAATAGTACTCCCCGAATGCCCGTCGATTTGAGGATGAAACGTTGTGCTGAACTCAACCTGAGTACCCAACTCTCTCTGTACGGCTCTCCAAAACTGAGATGTGAACTGAGTGCCTCTGTCAAAAATGATAGAAACTGGAACCCCATGCAATCGGACAATCTCCCTGATATAAATCTCAGCTAACCTCTCCGATGAATACGTAGTACAAACAGGAATGAAGTGCACGGACTTGGTCAGCGGATCCACAATAACCCATATAGCATCAAACCTCCTCGAAGTCCGTGGGAGTCCAACTACGAAGTCCATGGTGATCTGATCCCACTTCCACTCCGGAATATAAAACCTCTAAAGCAATCCACCAGGTCTCTGGTGCTCATACTTGACCTGCTGATAGTTGAGACACCGAGCCACAAAAGCCACAACATCCTTCTTCATTCTCCTCCACCAATAATGCTTCCTCAAATCCTGATACATCTTCCCGGCACCCGGATGGATAGAATACCGCGAACAATGAGCCTCTGGTAGAATCAAATCTCGAAGCCCATCTTCATTGGGCACGCAAATCCGGACTTGCATCCTTATGACCCTATCATCACCAATAGCCACATCTCTAGCATTACCGCGACGGACCCGGTCCTGAAGAACAAGAAAATGTGGATCATTATACTGGCGCGCTCTAATTTGATCGTAAAGAGAAGACCTGGAGGCTATACAAGCCAACACCCACGGGGGCTCTGATAAATCCAATCTCACCAAATGACCTGCTAAGGCCTGAACATCAAGAGCTAATGTCCGCTCTGCTACTGGAAGGTAGGCTAAACTCCCCAAACCCTCTGCTCTGCGACTTAAGGCATCGGCCACTACATTGGCCTTCCCTGGATGATATAAGATAGTGAGGCCATAATTCTTGAGGAGCTCTAACCATCTCCTCTGATGAAAATTCAAAGGCGCAACAATCAAAGAGAATCCCTCCACAAAGAGGCGGTAATATCCCGCCAAACCAAGGAAACTCCTAATCTCTGTAGCTGAGGAAGGCCTGGGCCAACTCTGCACCGCCTCTATCTTCTTCGGATCAACCTGAATCCCCTCACTAGACACCACGTGCCCCAAGAAAGCTACCGATCCTAGCCAAAACTCACACTTGGAGAATTTCGCATAAAGTTTCTCCTCCCTCAATCTCTGTAACACAACTCTCAAATGTTGAGCATGCTTTTCTTGGCTACGAGAATAAACCAGGATGTCATCAATGAACACAATAACGAAGGAATCAAGATAAGGCTGAAACACGTTGTTCATCAATTGCATGAACGCAGCTGGGGTATTGGTCAGCCCAAACGACATAACCAAAAACTCATAATGACCATACCTGGTCCTGAAAGCAGTCTTTGGAATATCAGAATCTGAATCCTCAATTGATGGTACCCAGATCTCAAATCAATCTTGGAAAACACTCTGGATCCCTGAAGCTGGTCAAACAAATCATCAATATGGGGCAAGGGATATCGGTTCTTCACCGTAACCCTGTTCAACTGCCGATAGTCAATACACATATGCATGGACCCATCCTTCTTTTTTACGAACAACATCGGTGCACCCCAAGGTGACACACTAGGCCAAATGAACCCCTTATCCAGGAGCTCCTAAAGCTGATCCTTCAATTCCTTTAGCTTCGCTGGTGCCATATGATATGGTGGAATAGAAATAGGCTGAGTGCCTAGCACCAGGTCAATACCAAAATCAATATCCATGTCAGGTGGCATGCCTGGAAGATCTGCAGGAAACACATCCGGAAAATCACAGACCACAGGAACCGAATCAATACCGGGAGTCTCACCACCGACATCCCTCACAAAGGCCAAATAAGATAAACACCCTTTTTAAACCATGCGCCGAGCCTTCAGGTAAGAAGCCACCCTTCTAGGAATATACTCGGAAGAACCTCTCCACTCAACTCTCGGACACCTCGGCATAGCTAAGGTCACGGTCTTAGCGTGACAATGAAGAATAGCATGGCACGGAGATAACCAATCCACACCCAATATCACATCAAAATCGACCATGTTGAGTAACAGTAGGTCCACTCGGGTCTCCAAACCCCCAATAGATATCATGCATGACCGATACACGCGGTCCACAACAACAGTATCGCCCACCGGAGTCCACACATGAACAGAGGTGACTAGAGGCTCACGGGGCATGCCCAGAAAACCGGCAAAGTATGAAGAAACATAGGAATATGTGGAACCAGGGTCAAATATATCCAAGGCCTCACGGCTACAGACTGAAACAACACCTGCAATCACGGCATCTGAGGCCATAGCATCCGGCCTGGCTGGAAATGCATACATACGAGCCTGACCTCCCCCTGCTCGACCTCTCCCTCTAGGGCGGCCTCTGGCTGACTGACCACCACCCCTGGATGACTAGGCGGGTGGTGAAGTGACTGGAGCTGAAGTCCAGGGCTGGCCCCTTTGCTGTGAAGATCCACCGGAACAGCAGGGACAATGCCTCCACTCGTGCCTGAACTCTCCACACTCAAAACAACTACCTGGAGCTGGATGCGGGGACTGATAGAAACCCCTAGCACCTGTACGGCCACTGGAAGACTCCTATATAGATGAACCCTGAACTGGAGGTGCTCAAGATGCACTCTGAGCTGGGAGGGCACAAATGAAGTATGGCCCGATTGAGAACCACGGGGACCCTGCCCCGAAGATGCACCACTATATGCTGGGCGGCCTGACTGTGGAGGCCTAAATGAACGGCCCCTACCCTATTGAAATTGTCTCCTGAAGGGAGCACCACTGGAACTGCCCGAACCACGAGGCCTCTTGGCCTCCCTCTCCTCCCGCTCCTGGCGGCGAACAGACTCAATATCTCGAGCTATGTCAACAACTTGCTCGAATGAAGCACCCGATACTCTCTCCCGAGTCATAAAAAACCGAAGCTGACAAGAAAGACCATCTACAAACCTTTGGACGCTCTCCCTATCAGTAGGGATAATCTCATAAGCATGCCTAGAAAACTCGGAAAATCACATCTCATACTGAGTGACTGATAACTCTCCCTGGCGCAGCTGCTCAAACTACCTACGCTGCTCCTCTCTGTGGAACTGAGGAACATACTTCTCGTAAAAAAATATGGAGAACTTCTGCCAGGTAAGAGGTGCTGAACCAACCGGTCTATGCCTCTCGAAAGACTCCCACCAGGTTAAGGCAGCACCCGCAAACTGAAATGTAACAAACGAGACCCCACTGGTCTCCAATATACCTGCGGTGCGCAGTATCCTCTGGCACCTATCAAAATATCCCTGGGCATCCTCGCCCTCTGTACCGCTAAAAGTCGAAGGCTGAAGTCTGCTAAATCTCTCCAACCTGCGTTGCTTGTCCTCAAGCATAGCAGGGACCACATAATCCTGAACCGGAGCGGCTGGCTGAGCTGGGGCTGCTCCTGGTGCCTGGATACCCTGTGCAGCCTGCTCAGGTGCCCAGGCAGCTAGAGTCAGATTGCCTCCCCTGGCCTGAGCTGTGGTGGCAGGCGAAGACATGGCAACGGCCTGAGCGAAACCGGTGCATACTGACAATATCTGAGACAGGGCCTCCTGAAGACCCGGAATAACCATAGGCACTGCTAGTGCCTGAGCCTGTCTCGTTGGGACACCATCGGCGAGAACCTGATCATGATCAATAGGGGGATCCTGAGGTACTGCCCTGGCTGTTGCGCAGCCCTACCTCTACTACGGCCTCGACCACGGCCTCGACCTCTCGCTGGTCTAGCCGGTCACTGGTCACCCTGATCGGTATGGCGTGTCCTCACCATTTGTGAGAGAATGAAACAACGTAAGTTCAGGTTTTCAAAAATCAATAGATCAGCACGAAAGAGTTCAAGAAAGATAAAGTGTTTCCTAAAAATTTGGCAGCCTCTCGAAGATAAGTACAGACGTCTCTGTACCGATCCTCAAGACTCTACTAAACCTGCTCATGACCGTTGAGTCCTATTCAACCTAGGGCTCTGATACCAAACTGTCACGACCACAAATCCTAACCGGTCGTGATGGAGCCGATCGTGGAACTAGGCTAGCCGACTACCGCATGTTCACAATTTCCTTTGAAAATCTCTTTTAAGTTTCAAGCATTTCATAACAATATACAAAAATTTACTTAATATAATAGGCCAAATTTTTATATACAGTACTGCCATCCCAAAAATCCGGAGCCAACATGTCATGAGAATCTAGTGAAACAAGCCAAAATAAAGTATTATGATACAAAACTCCGAATCAAATCTAAATACAACAGGAAGGGAAACAGAGATGTTGCGAACGCTGAACAGCTACCTCTATATCTCCACAATTCGGCTCCACTACGATATATATAAAAGCTAATGCTCAATATCTGCTCCTGAATCTGCACACAGAGGTGCAGGGAGTAATGTGAGTACGCCAACTCAATAGTAATGGAAATAAATCAAGTCTAAGTAGCAAGGAATCACATAAAAATCAATACCATCAAGTCAAAATATACACAGCCTTACTTTCCAATAGTATACATAGATATACGAAATCATCATGCCTTAGAAATCAACTTCATAAAGGTCCTTAAAATAATGCACATTTTTTTCGTTTACAACTTTAAAACAAAGATTTGGTATGCAAATGAATGTAGTAAAATCCTAAGTAGCCCCTCGGGCAAAAATATGTTTCACAATCACCCCCTCGGGCATGCCTCACAAATCGCTCAGCACCTCACAATCACTCAGCACCTCAGAGCCACTCATGCCTCCCAATCACTCATCACTCACACTCGGTGCGCTCACTGGGGGTGTGTACAGACTACGGATGGGGTCCTTAATATCACTCAGCACCTCACCATCACTCTTGGCCCTCGTCCACACTTGGTGGAACCACTCGAAAAGCCCCTCGGGCGAAGTAGTAAAACAGGGTACTCGACCCGAAAACATCATTTTAAGGCTCATGTAGTGTAAATCAGGCTGAGTTTCAATTTAAACAGTATGCACAATGATGCTGAGTAAAATCATCAACAATTAGTGAGGTAAACAGTAGTAAAAAAAATCCCTCAAAGGGGTCTAAATAGATCGGCACGAAGTCCCAAACACGGCTTATAGCCCAAATATTTCACAAATCTTTAGAACATAATTTAACATAAGGTTTTGAGTAAATATGCAACTCATTAGTTGCCGCGGAGAGGAACTAGTCCAATCTAAAAATCAGTACGCGCCACATATTCGTCATCCGACATGTGCGCCATTCCAAATTCAGTGAGAAAATAATGCAGTCCGGGGTTCCATACCCTCGGGACAAGATTTAAGACCATTACTTACCTCTACCGGGCCGCGACACTAGTCTGCTATGACTTTTCCCTTCAAATTGGCTCCCTATTGCTCTGAATCTAGTCAAAACCAGTTCAACATCATTAATATATACTCAAGGAACACAACCCAATCGAAAATTATCAATTTAATCAAAAATCTCGAAATTTGGCCAAACCCGAGCCCCGAGACCTCGCCTCGGAATCCGATAATTTTTACATCACTAGAAACCTTGTCCTACCACGATTCTATACATACCAAGAACACTAAAATCGGACCAAAATTGCCATTCCAAAACCCCTAAAGAAATCCCAATTCTTTCCTCCCATTTTTCCAACTTTTTCCTACTCCAATCCTTAAATTTTCAAGCCTAATCCTAACAAAATAGCATAGGAACGGGATTAACAACCAAAGAACTTACCTTTGCTGAAGAACCTTGAATTTTCCTCTCAAAATCACCTTCAATGGACTCCTCCCGCATGCAAATTGATGAAAAAATAGAAATTTCGCGGAAGGGTCCTTTTTATACTGTTTTGCCTTGTCATTTCCCGCGCCTGCGACCATCTTTCCGCACCAGTGGCATCGCAGGTGCGAACAACCCCTCGCACCTGCAGACCTCTCCTTACTCAGCCAAATCTCGCATCTGCGACCCTTTTCTCCGCTCCTGCGGAACCGCACCTGCGGCTCCCCTTCCGCAAGTGCGAAAACACCAGCAACCAGCAAATTTCCAAAATCACTCCAAACATCCCGTCAGCCATCCAAAATCAATCCGGGCCCTTCGGGGCCCTAACCAAACATACCAAAACATCCCGTAGCATTATTCCAACTTATTCGAGCCTTCGAAACACCAAAAACAACACGAAAAGACCAAATTTACGTCAAATTCAAGCCTAAGAACTTTGAAACTTCTAAATTTCGCCAACTACGCCGAAACCGACCAAAACACCTCCGATTGACCTGAAATTCTGAAGACATATCCAAAATGAAATTATGAACCTGTTCCAACTTTCGGAATTCCATTCCGACCTTGATAGCCTATTTTCCACTGCTGACCGAAAATCGCCAAAAACTAACTTTCGCCAATTCAAGCCTATTTCTACACCAGACATCACAAAAATATTCTGAACACACTCCTTAGTCCCAGAATCACTTAATGAAGCTATCTGAACCATAAAGTCCGCATTTCAAGGTCGTTCACCAGTAAGTCAACTCTCAGTTGACTTCATCAACTATTAGGCTACTTTAAAAGGCTAAATGCCTAAACTCTCACCATAACCACTCCGGACCCAAACCAACTGATCCAACACATCAACAACAGGATAGAGATATATAACAAATGCAGAAATAGGGGAAACGGGGTAAATATCAAGGAACGACCGGCCGGTTCGTTACATTTATGATGTTTCTTGTTGAGTAGAAGAGGAATTGAAGAAAAAGATAGATTTAGCATTTACTTTGAATGTAAGTATCATGTTCTATGTTTAGGTTATTATTTTAATATAATTTAACATAATGTACTAACTTATAAGTTTCAACATTGAAGGTCTTCCCTGTTGATTCATGGCGTTCTAGAGTTGAAGAAGAAGGAATTACTTTCTTGGTGGACTTAAACAAAAGAACATGTGATTGTTTTCAGTTTCAATTTTATGAATTACCATGAATACATTCAATTGCAGCTATTGAGAAGAGAAACATCAAGAAGTCCAACTTTTGCTCGCACCGGTACTTAAAGGAATCTTGGCTGAAAACATATGAAAGACAAATACATCCTATAGGACATACTTATTCTTGGATTGTACCAGAGTGTTAAGTCACAAATTATTAAACCTCCAGATTTCAAAGTGCAACCAGGTAGAAGGTAGAAGAAAAGGAATATTCCAGTTACCGAGTCATCAAAAATATCATTCAAATGTGGCCGTTGCAGAAGAATTGGTCATAATAGAACAGCTTGTATATATTCTCCGGAAGTCCATCCATTTTCTAGGAAGCATAGAGAAGAGCAGATTTATTGACTCTTTTAAGCTTTTGCTATGAATTTGATTCATTTAGATTATTCTTATTTGAGCAGATGTCTGAGTTTTCAAAATTTCTTTCCGCTTATGTTTTTTTTTCTTTTGATTTCAAAGTTCAGAAGTTAAGGACAGACAACCCTTAACTTTGACTTTCAAGTTCAAAAGTTAAGGACAGGGAGTCCTTAACTTCCATGTATAGGTTTATAAGTTAAGGACTCCCAGTCCTTAACTTCGACTTGCATGTTTAAAAGTTAAGGACAGACAGTCCTTAACTTTGACTTTCAAGTTCATAAGTTAAGGACAGGGAGTCCTTAACTTCCACTTATAGTTTTATAAGTTAAGGACTCCCAGTCCATAACTTCACTTCGACTTATATGTTTAAAAGTTAAGGACAGACAGTCCTTAACTTTGACTTTCAAGTTCATAAGTTAAGGACATGGAGTCCTTAACTTCCACTTACAGGCTTAAAAGTTAAGGACTCCCAGTCCACAACTTCGGCTTACATGTTTAAAATTTAAGGACAGACAATCCTTAACTTTGACTTTCAAGTTCAGAATTTAAGGACAAGGAGTCCTTAACTTCCACTTACAGGTTTATAAGTTAAGGACTCCCAGTCCTTAACTTCGACTTACATGTTTAAAGACGTGTTGTCCTTAACTTTGACTTTCAAGTTCAGAAGTTAAGTATAGGGAGTCCTTAACTTCCACTTACAAGTTCAAAAGTTAAGGACAGGAAGTCCTTAACTTCGACTAACAGGTTCAAAAGTTAAGGACAGATAGTCCTTAACTTAAACTTTCAAGTTTAAAAGTTAAAGACAAACAGTCCTTAACTTCCACTTACAGGCTTAAAAGTTAAGGACAACAAGTCCTTAACTTCGACTTACAGGTTCAAAAGTTAAGTACACTTGGTCTTTAACTTTGAATTTGAAAATAGACAAATCAATACTTGACAAAAACAAAGAAATTAAAAACATGATGCCTTCATATTACTTCTGAAATTTTAATTTTGCATAGCTGTAACAAAAAATTATGCTACGCAAACAAAAACTCTACAAAAAATTTACAAGAAATTTCAGAATTCATATGGATTCTTTATAAAAAAATTAACTACAACTAAGTTTCTTTACAACTAAACTACAACTCCTTCGGACAACAAGTTTCATTTTCACTATCATAGTCGTCGCCAACATTTTCTAGTGGTGTATCGTAACCAGAATTTCTTTTCCACTCTCCATGTGCCTAAAGATTTGCTGCAAGTTCTTTTCTAAAGTTTTTTATATCTTCAGGTTGGAATTTCTCGACATCCTTTCCCATCATCAACAACTCCACATATTTGATTAGGAATGCACCACAATCAGTCCTATGAAAATATAAGATATGGAGTCAATTAAATAATAAATCTAAAGTACATATAATTTATATAACAAATAACAACACGTACGATCCAGTTTGATGTGGTGATCTTTTCCATTGAATATCAAATTTGTTGAATGCATTTCCAA
Organism: Nicotiana paniculata; assembly: GCA_005239505.1. Taxonomy (NCBI): domain Eukaryota; kingdom Viridiplantae; phylum Streptophyta; class Magnoliopsida; order Solanales; family Solanaceae; genus Nicotiana; species Nicotiana paniculata. The sequence goes on from MDKI01114957.1 coordinate 16,804, forward strand.
AAGACTTGTGATTTTTATCAAACTGTGAGAACTTTAGCAAGTTGGGGATCACGCGTGCATACATTTCAATGTGCTTCATTCATGACTCATATGGATCACTATATATGGAATCATACACATCAATCTTTTTCTCATTCAAGTCCAATACCCCCAACAAAAAAAGTGTCACAACATTATCTTCTTCTGAAGGAAGCCGACATGGAAAAAAGATTTTGTCGACCTCTGTCAAAGCAATTCCACATCGACGATTGTCACCCCACACATATGGTGTCAGAACCAATTGATTATCACCACACCAAAAGATATCTGTAACATCTTCATTGAATTCCTTATATATCAGTAGCATATAGTTACCAAAAACTATATCTGTAGTTGTGCAACGAAAATGATGATCGCGAGGGTGGTAGCATTCCTACTTTCTCAAATAATATAGGGCAATGTCAATATACTTCATAAAAAAGCAAAAAATAAAACAAATACATCAGTTATAAAATAATTAAAAAACAGTAAATTAAGAATAAAGAAAATAAATGCCTTGCGAATTATCAAACGATATCATCAAGTACAAAGCTACTATGTGAAAGCTCAAGGAAGAACATTTTGCTACTAATTTTTAACTGATACAATTTGTACGGATTCTTCCTCACACTATTATCATCAGCATATATATCATTTTGTCCCCTGAAAATTTTGAAAATATGAAAATTAGAATTTAGTCCTCATTTCCTAATTAAGGACACTAGGTCCTGAAGTTTGAGTATCAAGTTGAAAAGTTGAGGACACATGGTCCTGAATTTTGATTTTCAAGTTCAAAACTTAAGGACACATGGTCCTGAAGTTTGAGTTTCAAGTTGAAAAGTTAAGGATACTTGGTCCTGAACTTTGATTTCCATGTTCAAAAAGACACTAGGTCTTGAAGTTTGATTTTCAAGTTGAAAACTTAAGGACACATGGTCCTGAAGTTTGAGTTTCAAGTTGAAAAGTTAAGGATACTTGGTCCTGAACTTTGATTTCCATGTTCAAAAAGACACTAGGTCTTGAAGTTTGATTTTCAATTTGAAAACTTAAAGACACATGGTCCTGGAGTTTGATTTTCAAGTTGAAAGTTGAGGACACATGGTCCTGAAGTTTGATTTTCAAGTTGAAAACTTAAGGACACATGGTCCTGAAATTTGAGTTTCAAGTTGAAAAGTTAAGGACACTTGGTCCTGAACTATGATTTCCATGTTCAAAAGTTAAGGACACTAGGTCCTGAAGATTGATTTTCAAGTTCAAAACTTAAGGACACTAGGTCTTGAAGTTTGATTTTCAAGTTGAAAACTGAAGGACACATGATCCTAAAGTTTGAGTTTCAAGTTGAAAAGCTAAGGACACTTGGTCCTGAACTTTGATTTCCAAGTTCTAAAGTTAAGGACACTTGGTGCTAAATTTCGACTTACATTCACAGAACTTAAGGACAGTTAACTTTAGGAATTTCAAAATCAATACACTTAGTCCTCAATTTAAATTCACAAGTTAAGGACAAAAATTTAAGCAATTAACAAATAATAAAATACATTAAGGGACTTACGTTTTTTTGCGACCTTTCCTTTTCTCCTTGCCCAACCACGCAATGAATTCTTCAATAATTTTGCATCATCTTTGGCATAATGAAAAATACATGTACGAGTATATTTTGATTTTATCCAGCCTGAATTGTTGGGAGTATTTCATTCTGTGCCATCGATTTTGTTGTTTTTCTTTCCTGTTCAAAGGGAGATTTCAACTGCCAACTAAGCATCTTATTCCTTCCTCGACCAAGCTCTTCTTCAACATGTCATTCAACCTCCATAGGCAAACCCTCACCAATGTTCATTTGTGTACTTGGACGAGTAGGAGTAAGAATAGAAAATGATGGACCATCATAACCAATACTATCACCTTTCTTCCTTTTCCTAGTATATTGGTTAAGAGCTTCATCTTTATTTTGCTCTGCAGACAAAACTATATATACACATTAGTTTGCTGCAAGTTGTCAGGAGTTTCAATTATGAATATAATATTTAGGATACAATCAATACATGTCTCGTTCACACTGCCTTCTTGTATATTTTCAACAGACGATTGAGCTGACATATTGGTTGCAATTTCTTTATCTTTCAACTGCACATTTTCTTTATCTTGCAATTGTTATCCATGTTCTTCAATTGCAAGTTAACAAGATTCTACAAAATTTTTAAAAGAGTTAACACAATTAGTACTTGTTATGTATAAAATTTAAAAAAAAACACTGTCTAACATTTTCCAACTGTCAAGATGATCCCAGTTAAATCATTATCTTCAGTAGCATTTTTTTCGCTTCCAATATTATCGGGAAGAGAGCGAGGTGTAGAGATATCACATGTTCCATCTATGCATTTGGAAAAAGTCTGTCACGCCCGAAATCCCACCATCGGGCCGTGATGGCGTCTAACATTGAAACCGCTAGACAAGCCAACGTGTATAGTTAAACTAGCACAATAACCTCAATTTAACTGAATAAGCTAAAACAATTCACAACTTAACAGCGGAAATAAATATCGTTTCAAGGCTAAGTAAAGACAACATAATACAACGACGCATAAATTTTCCAAAAACCCGGAGTCACAAACTCACGAACTGTCTACAAGAGTGCCAAATACAAAGTCTGAAAAGAAATACATGACTGTCTCTGAAACTAGAGGAAAGACTAGACAGAAACGAAGACATAGGGATGAGAGAGACGCCAAGGCCCACGAACGCCACCGGGTGTACCTTGAAGCCTCTAGGATAAGCTGAAAGACACTCCCACTAATGATGTCCTCCGGGTCCGGCTGCATAATCTGTACAACATAAAGAACTGCAGGTGTAGCATCAATACAACCGACCCCATGTACTGGTAAGTGCCTAGCCTAACCTCGGCG
>ML306599.1:0-15417 GCA_005239505.1 Nicotiana paniculata
TATGGTTATTCATATACTTATCCTATTTTCTTTGTCCAACTACTAATTAAAAGTTTGGACAAAGATCAAATCAATTATGTTGGGATCTTTATTTTACTGACATTGCTTAATTTTCTTTTCTTTTTGTAAACGCTTAAATTATTTTTACATTTAGATTTCTTTGATTTGAAGTTAAAAGTAAGAAAAATGAAATTTCTGCACATGTTAAGATACTTAATGTTATGTTAGTAAATTGTATTTGTAAATAATTCTGAAGATAAATTATTCAAACAGAAATATAAACGAATAAAAACCAATTCGAATCCATTGAATGCACAGTGTTTCCTTAAGAAATTTAATCCCCTCCTAGTACCTAAGGTTATGAATTATTTCCTCCCAGGATAAAACGAATTACATACTAGTAATATGCAGAAGAAAGGAGGAGAACTCAAAAATTCGTATGAAAAATCTGAGAGAATGGACTTGTATTTATAGCCAAAGTTTGGCTGAAATCTGAAGAGGTGCAAGTGTGCAACTCTTCAGAAAGGTTGTTTCTGCAAAAAGGCCATAGCATAAATGCCATAATAAAGAGGAAAATTTGAAGAGGGTAGTTAATTTTCTGTTACAAAAATAGAAAACTGAAAATTAGATAACTGAAGGATTAAATATTAATATTTATTTTAATATTAATATCTTGTTATTAAAACAAATATAATAATATTTATGTTAATATTTACTATTAACAAATCAATTTGGTCCAAAAATTAATCATTCGATCGATAATTTGACTGAATCCAAATTCGAAGCCGAGCCGATCCGAGCGAGCGATGATGGCGCGAGGCTTGCCTTTTTTCAATTCTTTATGAGTTAGAAGAAGAGCAATTGTTTCTATACCCATCAAAAACTTTTTCCTCTTCCCATATGGGACAATCAAAGAAGGAAACTCAAATATTACTCAAATATTTTATTTTTCCTCTATTTCTCATTCACCATATTTTAAGCATTAATAGCCTAAAAACCCAAACAATCCCCCACATGAATAGGGAATGGCTATATCACGAAAGTATGCATATAAAACTGTGTGATTCGCAAGCAAGGATTAATTGCATCTGGATAAGTAGGTTTCCCTTTGAACTTTCCGTAGTGCACTTATGTCGGATATACTCGATCAATCGGTAGTTTTGATATCTTTGAACTGTCGAACTTTGGTGTATACCTAGACAACCATAGTCACACAACCAACCCTTAACCATCTTTGATTCTCATTATTGTGTTCGTGTCAGCCATGAACACCGTCTGGTTTCATAAGTGCATAGGGAACTGGCCTTGCAAAATTCTCCTTGAAGCGGCTAACACTTCATACTTATATAGGTGATTCCTAAATGCGTCATCCCGTAGATACACTATTTGATATACCCCGTATCTAATTTAGAAATCATTAAAAAGCCTTACTGTTTTATTCTTGGTATTGAACATTGTCTCATCACGAGAATGGACCAAAAGTTTAGTTGACAATGTTGAACCGTCATTAATGACTTTGTTTGATCTACTTGAACCTAGATCTTGGGATCTCCAGTCTTCTAGGTAGAGTTATCGCCACTATGACTTATTCTCGGCCATAGTCTCATTCCCCTTGATGATTTCTCAACTACTTCTCTAGTTAGGCCTTTTGTAAGTGGATCTGACACATTATCACTTGACTTTACATAGTCAATCCTGATAATTCCTCTAGAGAGTAATTGCCTAATTGTTTTATGTCTTCGTCGTATATGACAAGATTTACCAGTATACATAATGCTCCCAGCCCTTCCAATTGCCGCTTGACTATCGCAATGTATACATATTGGTGCCAATAGTTTGGGCCAAAATGGAATGTCTTCCAAGAAATTCCGGAGCCATTCAGCTTCTTCACCGGCTTTATCTAAGGCTATGAACTCAGCCTCCANGGAATCAATTGATCCGGTGATTCAATTTGCATAACAGTATCCATCAATGACCACTGTAGTACAAAGCAAAGTCCTGGGTATGTACTAAATACTCTAAAACTTGTTTCATGGCCATCCAATGAGATTGACCTGGATTGCTCGTATATCGACTCAATCTACTTATAGCACAAGCTATATTTGGTCATGTACGATTCATGATGTACATTAAGCATCCCAACACACGAGCATAATCCAATTGTGATATGCTTTGGCTTTTGTTCTTTGCTAATGCAAGATTCACGTCAATTTGAGTCTTTGCAACTTTAAAGCCCAAGTGCTTGAATATTTCAAGTACTGTCTTAATATAATGAGATTGTGACAATGTCAGACCTTGAGAAGTCTTATGGATCTTAATTCCCAGAATTAAATCACCAACTCCCAAGTCTTGCATATCAAACTTGCCAGTTAGCATACACTTAGTCGCATTTATGTTGGTAATGACATTACTCATTATCAACATATCATCCACATATAAGCAAACAATGACTATGTGATTTGGAATATTTTTAGTGTACACACATTTATCACATTCATTTATTTTAAAAGCATTTGACAACATTGTTTGGTCAAATTTCGCATGCCATTATTTGGGTGCTTGTTTTAATCCGTAAAGAGACTTAACAAGTATACATGCCTTCTTTTCTTTACCTGGAACCACAAACCCTTCAGGTTGTTCCATGTAGATTTCTTCCTCCAACTCTCCATTTAAGAAGGCCGTCTTAACATCTATTTGATGAATTTCAAGACCATAAACTGCAGCTAACGCTATCAACGTTCTTATGGACGTAATTCTTGTAACTGGAGAGTATGTATCGAAATAGTCAAGACCTTCTCGTTGTCTATATCCTTTGACCACAAGTCTTGCCTTAAACTTGTCAATAGTGCCATCATCTTTCATTTTCCTCNTATTTAAGAAGGTCGTCTTAACATCCATTTGATGAATTTCAAGATCATAAACTGCATCTAACACTACTAACATTCGTATGGACGTAATTCTTGTAACTGGAGAGTATGTATCAAAATAGTCAAGACCTTCTCATTGTCTATACCCTTTGACCACAAGTCTTGCCTTATATTTGTCAATAGTTCCATCATCTTTCATTTTCTTCTTAAAGATCCATTTAGAACCTAACTGGTTATTTCCAGGAGGAGGATCAACCAATTCCAATATATGGTTGTTCAATATGAATTCTATTTCACTATTGACTGCCTCTTTCCAAAATAATGATTCCGAAGAAGACATAGCTTCTTTAAATGTTTGAGGCTCATTATCCAATAAGAAAGTCACAAAATCTGGTCCAAATGAAAATAGATGTTCTTTGACGTTTACTACGTCTTGGATCCTCTTGATTAAATGTACTTTATTTTGTTTCTTCCCGAGGTCGTTTAATGTGATTACCCAAAATGTCATCTCATGTTTTAGAAGTCAAAAATGTGTTTCGAGGCCTTGAAAACCTCATTTTATCTCACCTCGTTTTGTGTGCGCAGTCCGGGCGTATATCCGGAAAGCTTTTATATGAAAAACTGAGGAAAATGCTAATTTTGCCTTAAAATTTTAAATTTAAGTTGACTTCAGTCAACTTTTTGGGTAAATGAACCTGGACCCATAATTTGATGGTCCCGAAAAATTCGTAGGAAAATATAGGACTTGGACGTATGCCCGGAATTGAATTCCGAGGTCCCAAGCCCGAGAAATAAATTTTTGAAAGAAATTCTTTTACTAAAATATAAGAGTTTTTGGAAATTTGATTAGATTTAAAATTTATGGGTATCGGACCTGTATTTTGGTTCCGGAGCTCGGCACAGGTTTAATATGTTATTTGAGCTGTGTCTGTAAAATTTGATAAGAAACGGAGGTCATTTGACGTGATTTAGACCCGTAGTTGTAAAATTTGAACTTTCAAAGTTCTTGAGATTTTTCTTTGATTTATATGCTAAATTCGTTGTTTAAGATGTTATTTTGGTGATTTGATCGCACGAGTAAGTTCGTAGGATGTTTTTAAGGTTGTGTACATGTTTGGTTTGGAGCCCCGAGGGCTCTGTTGAGTTTCAGATAGGCGTCAGAGTGTTTTCGGACTTAGAAAATTTGTTGTATCTGGTGTTTGGGATTTTACGCTATGAGAACGCGTGGTAAACCACGCGAACGCGATGAACAAACAGGGAAGGGACGGGATTTGTACTATGCGAACGCGACCAGTGGCTCCCGAATGCATAGAGTTGGAAGGGGGGGCTGGTCAGGGACTGGATAGGCTATGCGAACGCAACCTTCTTTATGCGAACGCGAAGGGCAGGACTGGCTAAGCCTTCGCGAACTTGTGGCCTTACCTGCGAACACATTGAACATTGTCATCAGCACCTAAAACAGTAGAAAAACAGGAATAGATCCCATTTTCATATTTTCTTCCATAGAATCCGACTTTGGGCGATTTTTGAAGAGGGATTTCATCACCAAATCATAGGTTCGTGTTTCTAATCTTATTTTATTCATTTTCCATTAACACCCATTAGATTTCTAGGCCTAAATCTTGTTCTTCAAGAGTAGAAATTAGGAATTTTAGGAGAATTAGGGATTTTACAAATTTGGGAATTTAGACCTCGATTTGGGGTCGGGTTCTGAAATTAATTACATATATCAAGCTCGTGAGTGAATGGGTGATCGGGTTTTGGTCCGAACCTCAACTGGTCACGCCCCGAAATCCCACCAACGGGCCGTGAGCATCTAACGTTGAACCCGCTAGAAAAGCCAACATATATAGATAAACTAGCATATTAACATCAATTTAATAGTATAAACTAAACGTTTCACAATTTAACAGCGGAAATAAACATGGTTTCAAGCTAAATAAGGACAACATAATACAACAATGCGTAAATTTTCCCAAAACCTGGAGTCACAAACTCACGAACTGTCTATAAGAGTGTTAAAGACAAGTATGAAAAGAGAATACATAGCTGTCTCTGAAACCAGCGGAAAAACAAGACAGAAGTGAAAACAAAGGGATGGAAGAGACGCCAAGGCCCACGAACGCCAACGGGTGTACCTTGAAGCCTCTAGGATAAGCTTGAAGACACTCCCACTAATGATGTCCTCCGGGTCCGGCTGCATAATCTGTACAACATAAAGAAGTGCAGGTGTAACATCAGTACAACCGACCCCATATACTTGAGTTGATTATATCTAGATAATACCATTCCGGAATTGAATTCTAAAGGAAAGGCGGTGCTATAGGGTTGATTGCTATACTTCGGACCCGAGGTAAGTGTTTGGTCTAACCTTAGTTTGAGGGAATAGGAGTTGAGTATTATTTGCTATTTGCTAATTGTCAAATACGGTGTATAGGCATGGTGACGAGTATCTATACATGGATGTCTAGCATGACCGTGAGTCCCTATATTGTGAATATTCTGACTTTGTTGTAATTTCTATGCCTAATTGATGATTTCTATATGTCGTAAAGGACATGTGAAGGGAATTGTAATCTTTAAACATCTTTTGGAGCATTGGCTCAAATTGTAAAACGAATAATGAAGAATATATGAGATAATTACATCTTTGGAGCGTTGGCTCAAATTGTAAAACGAATAATGAAGATATATGAGATAATTACATCTTTGGAGCGTTGGATCAAATTGTAAAATGAATGATGAAGCAATATGAGATAATTACATCCTTTGGAGAATTGGCTCAAATTGTAAAACGAATGATGAAGGAATATGAGATAATTACATCATTTGGAGCATTGGCTCAAGTAATAGAATAAATCATGGAAATGAAAGTGAAGGAAGAGAAAGAGTTATTGAGATATACCCTTGCCGGGTCATCGTTGTGTAGTTCCCTTGCCGGGATTTAATTGTTTAATTGATGTTCCCTTGCCGAAATTTCTATTTTTACTCTGTTTATTTCCTTGCCCTTGTTTGTGATTGATGTTTGGGTGAGGAAGAGTGTTAAAGCATGAAGGGTGATATCTTGCCATGTTTTATATTGATTATGCACGAGGGGATATTCCGTGCCTTATTTTATATTATTATTATGCACGAAGGGACATGTCGTGCCGCATCTTTCACTGTTTATGCTGTGTTATCAATTCCCGTTATTATTTCCAGATATTTTAGACTGTTGTTTTCATTTCTGTCATTTCAGTATTTGCTATCTCTTACCCCCAACATGCTCTCCCCGTAATTGTATTCTTGTTTAGTTTCTGCTATACTATTGAACTGCACAGGTACATTTTGTTGTCGTGTCTTAGCCTTGTCACTACTTCGCCGAGGTTAGGCTCGGCATTTTGACCAAGCGGGTCCGGGGTCGATTTTTGAATTTTTGGGAAGAATGATAGAAAACTCATAATCAATCATTAGGGTTGAATTATTTAGCATTTATTGATATTGTTAAGCTAATTATGTCTATATACAATTGAATTGGAGGCGAATTCATTATGGAAAGCGATAATTGAGGCTTGAGTTTGGTCGTGGAATTCGAGGTAACTTTTTGGCTAACCTTAGCTTGAGGGAATAGGTATGGTGTCTTATTTGCTACGTGTTAGTGTAATGTGCAACGTATAGGTGTGGTGACGAGCATCTATACGTTGGAGTCAAGAATGCCCGTGAGACGAATATTGTGATTTATGTGATTTGTCATCAAACATTACTTGAGTTTAATTTGATAATTATCCATATTGGTGGTATTTCTTTGGTATTCATCATTGTTGAGTATTGGTTCAAGTTAAGAATTATTACGTGAAGTTAAGTAACTAAGTGAGATTGATTATTTTTGTTTCCCTTGTCGGGATGATATTGATTCTACTATTGGCTCCCTTGCCAGGACGTTATGTCTTTTATTATTATTGTACTGTGGATTTTCCTTGCCGGATTGTTGTTATTGATTTGTTTGGGTGAGGAAGAGTGTTAAAGCACGAAGGGTGATTCGTGTCGTTTTATTTGATTTATGGCGAGGATGAGTGTTAAAGCGCGAAGGGTGATGCCGTGTATGATATTGTGAGCATGAGCGTAAAAGCACGAAGGGTGATGTCGTGCCATATTATGAACTTAAAAGCACGAAGGGTGATGTCATGCCATATTATGAACTTAAAAGCACGAAGGGTGATGTCGTGCCATTTCTATTGAATTATGGTGAGGATGAGAGTAAAAGCACGAAGGGTGATGTCGTGCATTCTATTTATTGTTTGGTAAGGATGAGAGTAAAAGCACGAAGGGTGATGTCGTGCACTTGTTTTCTTTGTGTTACTATTTATGTAGTTTAAGTTGATATTTGAATTGTTGTTATACCCTGTTATTCCCATTAATTGATACTCTCTTCCCTCATCATGTTTTCCCCTTCCTGGTCTCTAGTTGCTTATTTCTTGTCATTATTATTATTTTGTTTCGTACATGATTAAACTGCGTAGATTTATTTGATTGTCGTATCCTAGCCTCGTCACTACTTCACCGAGGTTAGGCTTGACGCTTACTCAGTACATGGGGTCGATTTTACTGATACTACACTCTATACTTTTGTGAAGATCCCGGTACTGTACTCTTCGGATCTTAGATCAGGGTTATGTCTAGATAATACCATTCCGGAATTGAATTCTAAAGGAAAGGAGGTGTTAGAGGGTTGATTGCTATACTTCGGACCCGTGGTAAGTGTTTGGTCTAATCTTAGCTTGAGGGAATAAAAGTTGAGTATTATTTGCTATTTGCTATTTGTCAAATACGATGTATAGGCATGGTGACGAGTATCTATACATGGATGTCTAGCATGACCGTGAGTCCCTATATTGTGAATATTCTGACTTTGTTGTAATTTCTATGCCTAATTGATGATTTCTATATGTCGTAAAGGGCATGTGAAGGGAATTGTAATCTATAAACATCTTTTGGAGAATTGGCTCAAATTGTGAAACGAATAACGAAGAATATATGAGATAATTACATCTTTGGAGCGTTGTCTCAAATTGTAGAACGAATAATGAAGAAATATGAGATAATTATATCTTTGGAGCGTTGGCTCAAATTGTAAAACGAATGATGAAGGAATATGAGATAATTACATCCTTTGGAGCATTGGCTCAAATTGTAAAACGAATGATGAAGGAATATGAGATAATTACATCCTTTGGAGCATTGGCTCAAATTGTAAAACGAATGATGAAGGAATATGTGATAATTACATCCTTTGGAGCATTGGCTCAAGTAATAGAATAAATCATGGAAATGAAAGTGAAGGAATAGAAAGAGTTATTGAGATATACCCTTGTCGGGTCATCGCTGTGTAGTTCCCTTGCCGGGATTTAATTATTTAATTGATGTTCCCTTGCCAGGATTTAATTGTTTAATTGATGTTCCCTTGCCGGGATTTCTATTTTTACTCTGTTTATTTCCTTGCCCTTGTTTGTGATTGATGTTTGAGTGAGGAAGAGTGTTAAAGCATGAACGGTGATATCGTGTCATATTTTATATTGATTATGCACGAGGGGACATTCTGTGCCTTGTTTTATATTATTGTTATGCACGAAGGGACATGTCATGCCGCATCTTTCACTGTTTAAGCTGTGTTGTCAATTCCTGTTATTATTTCCAGATATTTTAGACTGTTGTTTTCGTTTATGTCATTTCAGTATTTGCTATCTCTTACCCCCAACATGCTCTCCCCGTAATTGTATTCTTGTTTAGTTTCTGCTATACTATTGAAATTCACAAGTACATTTTGTTGTCGTGTCTTAGCCTCGTCACTACTTCGCCGAGGTTAGGCTCGGCATTTTGACCAAGCGGGCCCGAAGTCGATTTTTGAATTTTTGGGAAGAATGATAGAAAACTCATAATCAAGCATTGGGGTTGAATTATTTAGCATTTATTGATATTGTTAAGCTAATTATGTCTAAATACAATTGAATGAGACGAATTCATTATGGAAAGCGATAATTGAGGCTTGAGTTTGGTCGTGGAATTTGAGGTAACTGTTTGTCTTAACCTTAGGTCTAGGGAATAGGTATGGTGTCTTATTTTCTACGTGTTAGTGTAATGTGCAACGTATAGGTGTGGTGACGAGCATCTATACGTTGGAGTCAAGAATGCCCGTGAGACGAATATTGTGATTTATGTGATTTTTCATCAAACATTACTTGAGTTTAATTTTATAACTATCCATGTTAGTGGTATTTCTTTGGTATTCATCATTGTTAAGTATTGGTTCAAGTCAAGAATTATTACGTGAAGTTAAGTAACTAAGTGAGATTGATTATAGTTGTTTCCCTTGTCGGGATGATATTGATTCTATTGTTGGCTCCCTTGCCAGGACGTTATGTCTTTTATTATTATTGTACTGTGGATTTTCCTTGCCGAATTTTTGTTATTGATTTGTTTGGGTGAGGAAGAGTGTTAAAGCACGAAGGGTGATTCGTGCCATTTTATTTGATTTATGGTGAGGATGAGTGTTAAAGCGCGAAGGGTGATGCCGTGTATGATATTGTGAGGATGAGCGTAAAAGCACGAAGGGTGATGTAGTGCTATTTCTATTGCATTATGGTGAGGATGAGAGTAAAAGCACGAAGGGTGATGCCGTGCATTCTATTTATTGTTTGGTAAGGATGAGAGTAAAAGCACAAAGGGTGATGTCGTGCACTTGTTTTCTTTGTGTTACTATTTATGTAGTTTAAGTTGATATTTGAATTGTTGTTATACCCCGTTATTCCCATTAATTGATACTCTCTCCCCTCATCATATTTTCCCCTTCCTGGTCTCTAGTTGCTTATTTCTTGTCATTATTATTGTTTTGTTTCGTACATGATTAAACTGCGCACATTTATTTGATTGTCGTGTTCTAGCCTCGTCACTACTTTGCCGAGGTTAGGCTAGACACTTACTGAGTACATGGGATCGATTGTACTAATACTACACTCTGTACTTTTGTTCAGATCCCGGTACTGTACTCTTCGGACCTTAGTTCAGGGTTGCTGCCTTCAGTTCAGCAGACTCTGAGGTAGTTCTACAGACGTCCGCAGGACTTGACGTCCCCTCCTATTTCATTTCTCTTATATTCTTATTTACTATGATGACCCAAAAGGTCATCTTGTATAAATTTAGCCAAAACTGTGTTCTGAGGCCTCGAAAGCCTCTGTTAACCTCACCTCGATGTGTGTGCATAGCCTTAGCGCGTAGCCGAGAATTCTTTATGTGAAAATGTGTTAAACAATTGAATTTATGTTAATTAAAGGAATTAAGTTGACTTTGGTCAATATTTTTGGTAAACAAACCCGGACCCGTGATTTGACGGTCCCGGAGGGTCCGTAGGAATATATGGGACCTGGACATATGCTCGGAATCGAATTCCGAGGTCCCAAGTCCGAGAAATGAATTTTTAAAGGAAATTATTTTTTGAAATTAAGAAAGACTTTTGAAAATGAACTTTGATGTGAAATCTGTGTTACCGAGACCATATTATGGTTTCGAAGCCTGGAACAGGTTCAATATGTATCATGTGAGTTATCTGTAAAATTTTGAAAGAAACGGACTTGGTTTGATGTGTTTCGGATCAAAATTGGAGAATTTAGAAGTTTATGAAGTTTGAGAAAATTCTATGGATTTTTGAGTTTAATTCACTGTTTTTGATGTTATTTTGATGGTTATATTACTCGAATAAGTTCGTAGGATGATTTTGAAGTCGTGTGTATATTTGGCTTTGAGCCCCAAGGGCTCGGGTGAGTTCCGGGTAGGTGTCGGGGTGTAAAAGAGTTGGAAAATCTGGTGTGTTGTGCTGTTTCTGGTGTCCAGTCATTTCTTCTCCGCGATCGCGGTGTGTATTTTGGGAAGGGGGCCAATTTTCTCTGCACGATCGCAAAGAGCTGAGTGCGAATGCGGAGCCTCTGGGTTTAGCTCTACGCGATCGTACCCCTATGTCCGCGATCGCGTAAGTCTCTTGTGTGGTTGGGGGCTGGACAGCAATTTGTTCTATGCGAACGAGATCTCTTGTTCGTGATAGCGTGGGTCCATATTCTGGTTCGCTGCGATCGCGTAAGTCTGAAACCTGTACTCTCCGCGATCGCGACTCCCTTTCCGCGATCGCGTAGAGTAAATTCGCCCAGTGAATTTAAAGTCTTAAAAACAGAATGTCATTTCGGGATTCTTCATATTTTCACCTTCTCCTTATTCTCCAAGCCCCATAGCCGGGTTCCAAGCTACCCTTCCTCCATAACCACTTAGCTAAGTGATCTTAACTCTAGTTTCTTCCATTTTCCTTCATCAATCATTAGAGTCTAGGCCTAAAAACATGAAATCAAGGGTAGAATTGGGGGGTTTTGGGTAGAGTTAGGGCTTTTGGGATTTTGGGGAGTTCAACCTCGTTTAGGGGTCGGATTTCAAGACAAATTGTATATTCGGGTTTATGGGGGAATGGGTGATCGGGTTTTGGTCCGAACCTCGGGTTTGGACCAAGCAGGCCCGGGAGCGAATTTTGGTATTTTTGGAAGAATGATGGGAAATGCATAATTATGCTTTGGGATTGAATTATTGAGTCATTATTGATATTGTTGAGTCTATTATGTCTAGATACTATCGTTTCCGAGTTGGATTCGAGAGGGAAAACAGTGCTAGAGGATTGATTTGGATTCTTGGAATCGAGGTAAGTGTTTGACCTAACCTTAGCTTGAGGGAATAGGTACAAAGTCTTATTTTCTATGTGTTATTCCATGTCCAACGTATAGGTGAGGTGACGGGTACCTATATATTGTGGTCAAGTATGCCCGTGAGTCGAACTTGATGAATTTCATAGTTTTATTTGATATTCTCTGTGTTATGAATTAATTGTTATTCTGGAAGTGATACATTGAGGATATATCATGATTTAGATTGTTATTTATTACTTGTTCGATTGAGGATTATTTGTAAAATTATACCTCTGAGTGAGATTGGTTATAGTTGAGTCCCTTGTCGGGACGGTAGAATCCTTGTTGAATATTTCTGTGCATTTGAGGTTTTTATTTGTTGAATTTTCCTGTCAAATGTTGATTTTATGCATGTTACGCACGAGGGGACATTCCGTGCCGAGTGAATGTGAGGTTATGCACGAGGGGACATTTCGTGCCGAGTGATTATTTATTTATGCACGAGGGGACATTCTGTGCCGAGTGAATGTGAGGTTATGCACGAGAGGACATTTCGTGCCGAGTGATTATTTATTTATGCACGAGGGGACATTCTGTGCCGAGTGAATGTGAGGTTATGCACGAGAGGACATTTCGTGCCGAGTGATTATTTATTTATGCACGAGGGGACATTCCGTGCCGAGTGATTATTTATTTATGCACTAGGGGACATTCCGTGCCAAGTGATTGTGAGGTTATGCACGAGGGGACATGTCGTGCCGTTTCCGTTTTATTTACTTGTTCAGAGCAATTAATTCATGTTGTTATTTATGCAATCCAATTTTTATCTTGTTCTGTTGTTTCAACTAGTTACTGCGCTTTGTCCCCAGCAATGTTCTCCCCAGTTGTTGTATTTACTTGATTATTTCCTGTCATTATTTCCTGTATACTATTGAATTACACAAGTGTTATGTGTGGTCGTGCCCTAGCCTCGTCACTACTTTGCCGAGGTTAGGCTCGGCACTTACTCAGTACATGGAGTCGGTTGTACTGATGCTACACCTGCACTTCTTTATGTTGTGCAGATTATGGATCCGGACCCACTGGACATTGAGCGAGGGAGCATCCTTCAGTCCACGGAGACACCGAGGTAGTCCTGCAGGCGTTCGTAGGCCTTGGCGTCACCATCTATTTCTTTTCTTCTGTCTTATTTTGTATTTCTAGACAGCTACACTTGTTTATTTCAGACTCATATTTTTAGTAAATCTTAGACTGCCCGTGAAATTGTGACACCAGTTCTGGGGTATGTTTAAGGAAATTTCGTAAGATTTATTATTTAAGTTGTTGAATTTCTTATCTTCTGCATTCTTATTTCTATTTGTTCTTGTATTTCATTTTTTATGCTAAATAACAAAGGAATAAATCAGAATAACCAGTAACGTTGGCTTGTCTAGCGGGTTCAACGTTAGACGCCATCACGACCTGAAGGTGGGATTTCGGGTCGTGACATTTACTTCTGAGACATATGTATACTTATATTTTGTTCAGACTCCTATTTGTAGTATTCATAGACCGTCCGTGAGATTGGGACACTTGTTCTGGGAGTACTTTGGTTCTGGATTTCGTATTAGTATTACATCACACTGTTGAATCATTTTATCTTGTATATTAAATTCCGTGATTTTATTGTAAAGTCTTATAAACTGTTAAAGATAAAGGAATAAGGTAATTAATCAGTAACGTTGGCTTGCCTAGCGAGTTCAGTATTAGGCGCCATCACGGTCCCGACAGTGGGAAATTCGGGTCGTGACAAGTTGGTATCAGAGCACTAGGTTGCTTAGGTCTCACAATTCACGGACAAGCTCAGTAGAGTCAGAGGGATTGGTACAGAGACGTCTGTGCTTATCCTCTAGAGGCAACATAGTTAGGAATGACTTCACATCTATTCTTCTCTGTCGTGCGATTTGAATTCTCAATGCTAACTGAATTTCTACTTTATTCTCTCGCAGATGCCGAGAACACGTGCTTCTTCATCCACTGATCAGCAGCTCGAGCCCCCCAATGGCAGCCCCCGCAAGGGGCAGAGGACGAGGCTGAGGCCATTCTAGAGGCCGAGGCAGGGGCAGAGCTCAGCCTAGAGCAGCAGCCCCAGTGGCGGAGCCTCAGGTAGAGTTTGATGATGAGGTTCCTGCCTAGACAGTCCCGGTTGGACCAGCTCAGGTTCATGAGGGGTTCATTGCCACCCCGACACTTCAGGATGCTCTGGTCCGTCTAGTGGGCCTCATGGAGAGTGTCACTCAGGCAGGTTTGCTTCCTGCAGCGCCAGCCGTCTCTCAGGCTAGGGGAGGAGCCCAGACACCCGCTACTCGCACTCCGTAGCAGATGGCTTCTCAGTTTCAGACCCCAGCAGCTCAGACAGCTGGGGGAGTTCAGCCGAGTGTTGTGGCTCAGACCGGTGATGGAGCAACTATGTTTACTGATGCTTTGCGGAGGTTGGACAGGTTCACCAAGCTTTTTACTACTACTTATAGTGGTGCATCTTCAGAGGATCTCCAGGACTATTTGGATAGTTGTCACGAGGTTCTACGAAATATGGGGATAGTGGAGACCAATGGGGTTGACTTTTCTACTTTTCGTCTGTCAGGTCCTGCCAAGACTTGGTGGAGAGATTATTGTTTGGCTAGACCAGCTGGATCACCACCTTTGACTTGGGCCCAGTTCTCCGATTTGTTTCCAGAGAAGTTTCTCCCTATCACTCAGAAAGAGGATTATATGAGGCAGTTTGAGCGTCTCCAACAGGGTTCTATGACCGTCACCCAGTATGAGACCAGATTCATTACATTGTCCCGTCATGATATTAGGATACTTCCCACCAACCGAGAGAGGGTGAGGAGGTTTATTGAGGGACTATCTCAGCCGATCAGATTGCAGATGGCTAGAGAGGTAGGGAGTAATATTTCCTTTCAGGATGCATCTAATGGGGCCAGACAAGTCGAGATGGTTCCATCACAGGGGAGTGGTCACGGGTCTAACAAGAGGCCTCATCATTTTGGCTGGTTCAGTGGTGTCTCATCTGGAGGCAGGGATTCTTTTGGTAGGGGCCATCCTCCTAGGCCGTTTCAGTCAGCACTTCAGGTTTCTCACAGTGCTCCAGGTGGCCATGGTTCCCACATAGAGTATTCTGATCAGCCGCCCTACAATGCACCACCATCTTCTATCAGTACACTACCACTCCAGAGTTTTCAGGGTGGTTACTCAGACCGTCAGGGTCAGTTTCAGGGCCAACAGTCTTAGTAGTCGAGATCTTGTTATACTTGTGGTGGTCCGGAGCACATTGCTAGATTTTACCCTCCAGCCTCGAGCAGTTCTCAACACCAGGATTCTCGTGCCATGGTTCCCTCACCAGGTGTTCCACCACCCACTCATTCAGCTAGAGGTGAGGCTCGAGGTGTTAGAGGTGGAGGTCAGGAAGTTAGGGGTGGAGGCCAGGCTACTAGAGGTAGAGGTCAGCCGGCAGGAGGCCGTCCCAGGGATGTAGTTCAGATTGATGGGGCCCAACCCCGATGTTATGTGCTCGTCCTCGAGCAATATCTTTCACACGGACATAATTAATTACAAAGGAGTATTTTTCAATTCAATCATACACATTACCCCTCGACTATGATCAATACCGACAATCAAGCATGAACATACAAAATTTCACATTCTTTCCCTTCTTTAAATATGCCCAAGTATAACAATTTAATCAATCATAGTAACAACCTAATCGCAACCACCAAACCTCAAGAATTGACTTGCAACCACTAAGCCCTCTTAGTTCATGCACCTACCCAACAAGAAAGTTTACAACATCATCAATTGTTCATGAGATCATGTGC
>MDKI01114901.1:0-18128 GCA_005239505.1 Nicotiana paniculata
TTTTATCATTAAAACACATAAAATGCAAGGTATATAATACTTAAAATCATGAATTCTAGCCACACATCAGGGTATCCTCCGTGGAATGATTGAGTATTAGGGTTTTTTTATGTATTCGAGTGGTGAAGCTAAGATCAGATATAGTAATTCGTGCCCTTCAGGGACTTCGAGACTGAGAGTTCTCATAAATAGGTTATTTTGTGGTAGTGAACTGTAAAGATGCAGGCAAAGCTAGTCAAATGTTAGTATGTACCACTTGTCTGTCATTGAGTTTATTCGTGATCTGGAGTGATCTATGAGTTACCCTTAGGTGTTTCGAGGAGTGGTGATTATTGGTTATATGCACATATGGTACGAATTTATTTGGGCTTTATAGCGGGATTTGAGTAAGGTAAGTAATTGAGTGTTGCGGGATTGAGGCATATTGGCTATGTTCTTTCTGATTCGTGTGGCATGGTATCGTCCGATTCCCCCGTGGTTATGGCAATGCACTTTAAGTACTTGATGTCGAATTTCGAATGGTTATTGATTTTGAGCAAGGTGGCTTGTAGTATTTCATGTGGACCAGCGTGTGTTTTGATTTTTTTTATGAGTGTCAGGCTCTTAGCATGGTGTTGTGACGGTAATTGTTAATGGCGGGATGGTCCTCTCGTGTGAATCTTTTATATAATTTGATTAAATTGGGATGTTGCTATTGAGTGCACAAGTTGCATAGGTTATGGCTTTGAATTGAATTGATGTGTCATGTCATCAGAGTGGTCGTATTGAATGAGAAGAGGTCATTAGACCTAGAACAAATACTGTCTTGATTGACTACAACATAGTTGGAAGGATAAATATCGGGAGTCGGCTTTAAAATCTACTATAATTCATGTTTGGGTAGGGGAACTTCATGTCTGACTGATCGGGCGAATGGTTGTCGGTTTCTACGTGTTTCTTTCACCATCGGCAATATATGGAAGTGTTAGAGCGAGGCATTGCTTGATAAGAGGATATGTACCGGTATTGGGTTGTTTTGAGCGGCTATTGTGATTAGAAGTTATCGCTATGGGTGTTTGAGTCATGCGGTATATTATGTGATTACATCTTGGGTTACGGATATGGCTTGATACAGCGTTTTCAGACTTGTTTTGTTTATAGTTGTGGAATTTTGATCTTGTAAATTATTTCAGAAGTGGAAATTTTGTTCTAAGGCTTTTCGATTAGGTTGGATTGCGAAATTTCAGCTATGTTGTACTATTGGACCTATATGGGATATGCTGACATGGGATCACCTCCGGGTATGTGCATGGTGAGGTTACGCGGTAGTTTGATGATGTTGGAGAACAACTCTTGGCACGTTCGAGGACGAACGTATGTTTAAGTAGGGGAGGATGTAACGACTCGACTTGTCGTTCCGAGAGTAATAGCCTCGTTTCCCTTATTTCTGCTTCATTATATGTGGTTCAGCTTCATTGTATTGTGTTAGAGTGGTTGGCTTGGCTTCGGAGCGATTTTTTGGAGAGAAGTGAGACACTTAGTCTCTTAACTTGGTTAATAGTGGAAAAGTCAACCGGAAGTTGACTTATTGGTAAACGACCTCGGAATGTAGATTTTATGGTTCGGATAGCTTCGTTAGGTGATTTGGGACTTAGGAGTGTGTTCGAAATGTGGCTTTGATGTCCAGTATAGAAATAGGCTTGAATTGGCGAACTGAGTTTTTGGCGATTTCCGGTCGGTAGTGGAAAATTAGCTATCGGGATTGAATGGAATTCCGGAAGTTGGAACAGGTTCGTAGTATCATTTTGGATGTGTGTGTAAATTTTCAGGTTAATCGGATGTGCTTTGGTTAGTTTCGACATCGTTGGCGATTATCGGAAGTTTGAAGATTCTTAAGCTTGAATCATGAGTTGAAGCGGTGTTTTGATCTTATTTTGGGTGCTCCGAGGGTTCGGCTAAGCCCGGGTTATCATTTATGACTTGTTTGTATTTTTTGTTGGGGTCCCAAGGGGCCCAGGTTGATTTCCGATAGCCATCGGGGGATTTTAAGTTGGAAAATAGCAGCTAATGCTGCTGGTGCTGATGTTACTACACCTGCGGATAGGGGACTGCAGCGGATGACTCGTCGCAGGTGTGGATTATCGTGGGTTGGACGAGTTCCGCAGGTGTGAGGTTTTTACCGCACCTGTGAAGCCGCAGATGCAGAAGTTTGAGCGAAGGTGCAGAGGCTAGGCTTCTAAGTGTTTTCCGCAAGTGCGCACCTGGGACAGTAGGTGCGGGTCCGAAGGTGCGCGTAAGTGGTCGCAGGTGCGAAACCACTGGACAGGAGGGTATAAAATTCCAGCCTTCGCGATTTTTAGCCATTTCTTCAATATTTCATCTGGGGTTAAGCTTTGAGAGAGGGTTTTGAAAGGAGAATTCAAGGGAACTTTGTTGAGGTAAGATATCTGAACCAAAAACTTGTTTCCATGTGATTTTTGGACTGAAATAGGGTGAAATTAGTGGAATTTAATGGTATAAATTGGGGGTTTAGGGCATGGGAAATTAGAGACTTTATTTGAGGAATTGATGGGGCTATTGTGGTCCAATTTTGATGTTCTTAGTATGCATAGACTCGTGAGGGAATAAGGATTCTATTTTTATGATTTGTATCGAATTCCGAGATGTGGGCCGGGGGCCGGGTTGGGCCAATTTCGGGATTTGTGCCTGATTGTGATAATTTTCGAATGGGTTTCGTCTCCCTAGCATATTTTGATGTTGTTAATCTGGTTTTGAATAGACTCGGAGGATTTGGGAGCCGATTCGAGAGGCAAGAGCATCGCGGAGTAGTTTTCGGGCCTGTTTGAGGTGAGTAACGATTGTAAATCAAGACCTGAGGGTATGAAATTTCGGTATTTCATATTGTTTTGATAAATGAGGTGAAGCATCCTGTATTTTTGAAGTTTACACTTTATTATTGGGATGTATGCCATGTTTGGGGCCTTGTGCCGAACGGTTTAGACCCTCAGGAGTATTTTTCCACTATTCTCACACTATTTTTGATAGAAATTTATGAACTCAGTCATGATTTATACCTGCTGCTATTATCACCGTGATCACACTGTTTTAGAATACTGAGAGGTACTTTAGGCTGAGTCCTGTGAGTTAAGATGAGTCGCCCGAGTGGCTTGTGAGGATGAACGAGTGAGGCCGAGAGCCGAGTAATGAGGATATTATATGGACCGGGATGCACGCCGCAACAATATATTATATGGATCAGGCTGCACACTGCAGTAATATATTATATGGATCGGGTTGCACGCCGCAGCAGTATATTATATTGATCAGGCTGCCGCAGCAATATATTATATGGAATGGGCTTCTCGTCGTAGCAATATATATATATATATATTGGATCGGGTTGCACGCCGCAGCAATATAGCGCTTGGGCTGTAGGAGCCCTCCCGGAGTATGTACACCCCCAGTGAGCGCAGTCGACTATTATGGATCGGGCTGCACGCCGCAACATATATTATATGGATCAGGCTGCACACTGCATCAGATATGATATGGATCGGGTTGCACGCCGCAACAGGTATTATTTGGATCGGTATGCACGCCGCAGCGGTGTTATATATATATATATATATATATATATATATATGGGGTACCTGTTGAGTGAGAGTGTTGAGTGTGAGCATTGACCTATGAGAGTAGAGTCTCGAGTGAATGAGAGGCTTGCCCGAGAAGCTTTATTGTGAATGGCACCGTGCCCGAGCGACCGATATTTTTTGAAACTACTGTTTTCACTCATCTTTACACTAAGCCTCAATTGAAAAATGTTGAACAAACGTTTATACGAATTATAAATTGAGAAACTGGAGTTTTTTATGAAATATTTGGAATGTATATTCCTGACTTGACTATAATTGTTACGCCCCGCAATATTACGTCAATATTACGTCCTATAGTATTAAGTTACGATAGTGTTGTACCCGACAGTATTACATTACGGTGATATTAGGCTCCGCAGTAATAAGTTACGACGATGTTAAAATGTAACGACCCGGCCGGTCGTTCCGAGAATTTAACCCCGTTCCCCTATTTCTGCTTCATTTTATGTGGTTCAGCTTCATTTGTGTGTGTTTTGGGTCGGTTGGTTCGGGTTCAGAGTGGTCATGGTGAGCACTGAGACAATTAGTCTCTCAAGGTAGCCTAATGGTTCAGAAAGTCAACTGAGAGTTGACTTATTAGTGAACGACCTCGAAATGCGGATTTTATGAATCGTATAGATTCCTTAGGTGATTTGGGACATAGGAGTGTGTTCAGAATATTTTTATGATGTCCGGTGTAGAATTAGGCTTGAATTGGTGAAAGTTAGTTTTTGGCGATTTTCGGTTGGCAGTGGAAAATACGCTATCGGGGTCGGAATGGAATTCCGGAAGTTGGAACAAGTTCATAATGTCATTTTGGATATGTCTGCAAAATTTCAGGTTAATCGGAGGTGTTTTGGTTGGTTTCGACGTAGTTGGCGACATTTGGAAGTTTCAAAGTTCTTAGGCTTGAATTGATGTAAATTTAGGGCGCGTGGGTGAGTTGAGCTTTGTTCTTCGCGGTCGCGTGAGGATGTCTACGATCGCGTAAGGTCATTTGATGGGGCGCGTGGGTGGGTTTAAGTCTTGATGAATTGCGATCGCGTGAGGATGTCTGCGATCGCGTAAGGTAATATGATGGGGCAGCAAGTTTGTTCTTCGCGATCGCGTGCCAAAGTTTGCGGTCGGAGTGAAGGAATTATTTTAGTTGGGCAGAATGTTTAAAAGGCCGGAAGTGCGAATTTGGTTGTTATTTTCACCATTGTTGATGCGGACTTTAGAGCTTTTGAAAGATAATTGACGGGGAATCAAGGGAAATCATCTGGAGGTAATAATTTCAACTTCTTAACACGTTTCTATGTCAATTCTTAAGTGATTAAACCACAAAAATTCTGGAAATTTAGCCAAGTTGGGGAAGAAGGGTGCATGATATATTTAATTTTCTTTTGAGGATTTGAGCGGGCAATTAAGGTCGGATTTTAGTGTTCTTGGTATATATAGAATCGTGGGAGGACGAGGTTTCTAATGATGTAAAAATTATTGAATTCCGAGATGTGGGCCCGGGGCTCGGGTTTGGCCGAATTTCGAGATTCTTGTGTAAATTGATAATTTTCGATTGGGTTGTGTTCCTTGAGTATATATTAATGATGTCGAACTAGTTTTGGCTAGATTCGGAGCAATCGGGAGCCAATTTGAGGGGCAAAGGCATAGCGGACTAGTGTCGTTGCCCGGTAGAGGTAAGTAATGCTTATAAATCTTGTCCTGAGGGTATGGAACCCCGGACTGCACTATTTTCTCACTGAATTTGAAATGGCGCACATGTCGATGACGAATATGTGGCGCATACTGATTTTTGGATTGGATTAGGTCCTCTCCGCGGCGACTAATGGGTTGCATATTTACTCAAAATCTTATGTTAAATTATGTTCTAAAGATTTGTGAAATATTTGGGCTATAAGCCGTGTTTGGGGCCTCGTGTCGATCTGTTTAGACCCTTTAAGGGCGTTTTACTGTTGTTTTCCTCACTACCTACTGATGATTTTTCCTCAGCATCATTGTGCATACTGTTTTATTTGAAACTCATCATGATTTACACCACTTTGAGATTTCAACTGATGTTTTGGGGCGAGTACCCTATTTTTACTGATTCGCCCGAGGGGCCTTTCGAGTGGTTCTGCTGAGCGTGGCGGAGGGACAGAGTGATGGTGAGGTGCTGAGTGAGGCCAAGGGCCTGATTGTGAGGTTATTTATGATATGAGACAGGCCGAGAGCCTGAGAGTGAGTGATGCCATGATTTGGCTGTTTATTTAGCGCTTGGGCTGAAGGAGCCCCTCCGAAGACGGAGTCTGTACACACCCCCAGTGAGCGCAGGTACCTACTGAGTGCGAGTGCCGAGTGATGAGTGATTGGGAGGTATGAGTGACTGTGAGGTGCTGAGTGACTGATTATGAGTGACTGTGAGGCATGCCCGAGGGGCTGATTATGGTACATGTTTTGCCCGAGGGGCTGATTATGATATATGTTTTGCCCGAGGGGCTACTGACGATTTTACTATTTTCACATTGAGTTATGAAAGATGTTTTTCCCGAGGGGATACTGATGATTTACTACTCACACCCTGAGCTTATGAAATATGTTTTTCCCGAGGGGCCTCTATATGATTCATTTCGTTTTTATAATAAACCTTTCGGTTGAAGATGTTGAAAAATAAACCTTCCTTAAAGGATTTTCTGAAGATGATTTGAGACATGATGATTTCACATATCTATGTTATACTGTTGGAAAGAAAGGATGTGCCTCTTGTGATTTGTTGACATTGATTTTATGTGTTTCTTGCTTCTCAGACCTGATTTATTTTCATTACTATTGAGTTGGCGTACTCACATTACTCCCTACACCTTGTGTGCAGATTCAGGTGTTAGGGCAGGGTAAGCTGTATATCTGTTCCAGAGATTCTCGGAGGTTTGCGAGGTGGCTGCATGCATCCGCAGTCCTGCTCCCTCTCTCGTTTAAAATTATAGAATTTATTTTTGTTGAGTTGTATATTTATGTAGATGCTCATGACCAGTGACTCCGGGTTCTCGGGGGTAGTATTTAAATGTTCAGTGTAGATTTATCTGTTTATAAATGTTTAAAGGAATTTTCATGGGAATTTATTATGATTTGAGTGAAGTTTTGGCTGGCCTAGTTCCATGATAGGCGCCATCACGACTAGCCTGGATTTGGGGTCGTGACACATTAGTATCAGAGCGCTAGGTTACATCAGACTCACCGATCATGAGCAGGTTTAGTAGAGTCTTGCAGATCGGTACGGAGACGTCTGTACTTATCTTCGAGAGGCTGCGGAACCCTTAGGAAAATCTCATATTTTTAAAAATAATTCTTGCCGTGCGAATCCATTATATTCAGCCAAGAGCGTAACTCTTGAATTCTTTCCATGTATTCGAGTGCGCCGGAGAGCGCCGGGTATTAGCTGTGCATCGACGGTTTGTGGCTTCCATGGGTGAGATGTGATTTGGGCATGTTGGTAATGGGCCAGTCTGGAGGACTTGAGGCCGAATTTATTATGTGGCTTGATTGTTGAGATTTTCGTTGTGTGGGCACATGTAATTGGGGACTTGTATGTCCGTTCATGTTCTTATTGATGAGAATTGGTGACTAGATGCCTATGTCGTGGGTGTGAATTGATTGTTAGATGTGTTCAGGCTGTGAAATGTGTCGAAAGGGTTGGCTGGAAATGTGGTAAGATTTATCGAGTGATTGATTTCTGTCTATTTGGTATGTGGCCTTGAGTTGTGAATATGATGGAAGACCTCTCATGTTGTGTAGTTGTGGAGTGAAGCGAATTTCTCTATTGGGCTATGAGTTCCTGGAAATGTCTTCTGAGTTGATCGTTTGCCCTAGTAACGTTCATGTGTTTGATTGACGGTGTATTCCAGCCGTATTAGCACTCCTTGTTATTATATTCATTGATGGCGTCCTTGCATATTCGCATAGCCGGGAGTAGCATACTCAGTATCTGAGGATGGCATTATAAGGATTCAGGGAGGAAAGGCTTTATGCCAATTCTCCGAGTATGAAGTTTGGCTCAGTTCAGTAGCATTATTGGGACACGTGGTGTCCGGTGAGGGTATCCATGCAGTCAGTCATGTGTGGGTAGAGCTTCAAGAAGCTCGAGAGTTCTGTGACCGCCGCTCCAGTGTTAGTTCTGCCATCATCTTCAGGTTTTTACCGCGTCTTATGATGCCTCGAGGGTTGGCGTTGGTTGTGTTCAGATGCAGTAAGGTGTAGTGATTGCGTGATAGTTCTGGTCTTCAAAAGTGTATGGAGAGATAGCAATTGAGGCTAAGCGAGCAGGGGTATCTCCTGCGGGTTGTCCTAGGGTGTTTGGTCCCTATGTAGTTCCGTAATAAGTTCTCTTCTACCAGTAAAACGATATATGTTGTAAATTGATTTTAGATCGCTTGTGGAAGTTGCACTATTGCAATGGTGGATGCAAGATTTGGCAATTGATTTGAGTGTTAGATGGTTTGGGTCATTTAAGCTTATGGAGGATTTAGTTGAATCCTACCACAGCATGGTGGAAATGTTGATGTGTGGGCATAGTCTTGTTTGTCTTGATCCTTGGCTTTGGGCCAAGTGGGGGAGTTCGTTATTATAAGTTGATTCCATGATTATGTGTGGTGTTGTTTTCAGTTGGAGGTATAGTGGCAAATCAATATGACCTGCAGGCATGGGGTCTGGGAATGTCATGAGTAAGGGAAATTTCTTCGATGTAGGTTGTAATATACTCTGTTGGGAAATTGAGTTCTATTGAATGATTTAGTGGAAATTGTAAAAGGTGTAGTGTGCGCAGCGTATGAATTTATTTGTGGCTTCGAGTGAGTGGACTACTTTCCTAGTATGTTAGTGTGCAAACGGTTCAGGTTGATTCTGTCTAATTGGTCAGTGTGATTGAGATTTACGTTAGAGGATGTCAAGACTTGTGGTATTCTACATATCGGTATCAGGAAGGTGAAGGTAATGGCTTTAGATTCGCAGAAGTCTCTTCAGGGTAAGTTTTTCTAATATGGTGCTTTTGGGGATATTTGAGGGAGTATTTGGCGGCTGATGAGCCTTAGACGGTATGGTTTTATGCTTGGGTCGGGTATGGTGAGTATGGGTTGCAAATTTGTGGTACTACCGCAGGGAGAAGTATCAATTTGAAGGTAAGTTAGAAGGAACTTGGGTAAATAGGGCAACTTGGTAGTAGGACGGATCGGCATGGTAAGGGATACGATTAGTTCTTTGGGTGTTCTTAAGGTGACGAGTTTTTCGGGTGTTTCTTAGTAATGCTCTTGGATTTTGGTGATCTGCGTAGTTGGGTTGAGTTAGAAGAGTTCAGTCCTGATGGTTTGGTGTTGTGCAAATGAGATTTCGGATAGCTCCTGGTGATTTATACCGCGGTTAGGGTGCATATTTCTTGTGGCGTGTAGTGAGTTATTTATAAATGAGATCAAATGGAAATTCTTGTCTAGTTGGGTACGTAGTTGCTGGTGGCTTCCAAGGGACCATAGAGTTCCCGTATTTTTCCTAGGTTGGCATGGCGTGTGCGGTATGTTAGGTGGAGTTGAGATTTGCATATGTGAAGTCACGGTTCGGTTCTGGAAGGAAGATCATAAAATTTTTAGGCAGCATGGGCAGTTTCAGATGACTAGGTAGATGATATCACTAATGGGTGCGACTTGATGAGGGTATATATTTCAGAAAGAGCAATGTGTCTGAATTGAGGGTACTTCATTGGTATTGTGACGCCCTATTGTTGGATCAACTGTTGATATTCAAGGTTGCTTGGCGAATGGAAGAAATATAGGGGTATTCCCCGTGGATGAATGAGTATTTGGGATGTGTTATGTATTCGAGCGCTGGAGTTGTGATAAGATATAGTAATCTGTACGTTTCATGGATTGCGAGACTGGGAGTTCTCATAAACAGGATATTTTGTGGAAGTAAATTGTGAAGAGGCGAGCTGAGCTAGTCGGATGTTAGTATGTACCATGATTCTGCCATTATGAACTTTTCGGTAAGTTATCTGCCTGTTGCGGGTGATCAGAGTTAATTTAGGATCACTAGTAGGCTAATATGGGTGTGTGTTCTGCACCGGATCGGAATTGATGGCTCCGAGTTTCTATTATTGAGAAAGGTACCATTCGATTGTGATTGAGCTTATTCATGTTCTAGAGTGATCTATGAGTTACCCTTCGGTGTTGCGAGGAGTGGTGATTATTGGTTATATGCACATATTGTGCGGTTCTAATTGGACTTTATAGCTAGAATTGAGTAAGGTAAGTAATTGTGTGTTGCGAGATTGAGGCGTGTTGGGTATATACCTTCTGTTTCGGGTGGCATGGTATCGTCCGGTTTTCCCCTGTGGTTATGGCAATGCACTTTGAGTACTTGATGTCGAATTTTGAGTGGTTATTGATTTTTGGGCAAGGTGTCTTGAAATATTCCAAGTGGACCAGCGGTTGGGTGAGATCGCGCAGCGTAGCAGAGTTATGTGGGGGTATGACCTTTGGTATCGGATTCATGTATTTTCGATTTTGCGGTGTGTGCCAGGATGTTACTAGGATATGGTGATGGTAATTGTTAATGGCAGGATAGTCCTCTCGTGCAGATCTTTTATATAAATTATTTGCTGATGTTGTAGTTAAGTGCACGAGTTGCACTGGTTTTGGCTTCGAATTGTATCGATGTGTCGAATGGTTAGTGTCATGTTATCAGGGTGGTTGCGATGGATAAGAGGAGGTCATTGGACCAAGAGTGAACATTTCTAGAATTTTCTACAGCATAGTTAGAAGGATAAATATCGAGAGTCGGCTTAGAAATCTGCTATAATTCCTGTTTGGGAATGGGGAGTTTCATGTCTGACTGATCGGACGAATGGTTGTTAGTTCTATGTGCGTATTTCATCATCGGAAGTATGTGGAAATGTTAGAGCGAGGCATTTCTTAATAAAAGGTTATGTACCGGTATTGGGTTGTTCTGAGCAGTTATTGTGGTTAAAGAGTTATTTCTATGAGTGTTTGAGTCACGCGGTGTATTAGGTGATTTCATCTGGGGTACGTATATAGCTTTGATTCAGCATGTTCAGGCTTGTTCAGTTTATAGTTATGGAAACTTTGATCTTATATATCATTTCAGCAGTGGGAATTTGAATCTAAGGTTTATGGGCCAGGATTCGGGTTTCGAAATTTCAGCGGTATTGTGCTATTGGGCCTATATGGGATAGGGTGATGTGCGATCACCCCCGGGTATGTGCATGGTAAGATGCGTAACAATTTGATAGTGTTGGAGAACAACTCTTGGAACATTCGAGGACGAACGTATGTTTAAGTGGGGGAGGATATAACGACCCGGCCGGTCGTTCCGAGAATTTAGCCTCGTTTCCCCCATTTTTGCTTCATTTTATGTGGTTCAGCTTCATTTGTGTGTGTGTTAGGTCGGTTTTTTCGGTTTCAGAGTGGTCATGGTGATCATTGAGGCAATTAGTCTCTCAAGGTAGCCTAATGGTTGAGAAAGTCAACTGAGAGTTGACTTATTGGTGAACGACCTCGGAATGCGGATTTTATGGCTCGTATAGCTTCGTTAGGTGATTTGTGACTTAGGAGTGTGTTCAGAATATTTTTGTGATGTCCGGTGTAGAATTAGGCTTGAATTGATGAAAGTTAATTTTTGGCCATTTCCGGTTGGCAGTGGAAAATAGGCTATCGGGGTCGGAATGGAAATCCTGAAGTTGGAACAGTTTCTAATGTCATTTTGGATATGTTTGCAAAATTTCAGGTTAATCGGAGGTGTTTGGGTTGGTTTCGACGTAGTTGGCAAAATTTGGAAGTTTCAAAGTTCTTAGGCTTGAATTTGATGTAAATTTGGTGTTCTCGTGTTGTTTTTGGTGTTTCGAAGGCTCGACTAAGTTTGAATGATGTTATGGGATATGTTGGCATGTTTGGTTGAGTCCCCGAGGGCCTCGGGTGTGTTTCAGATGGTTAACGGACCAACTTTTGGCTTGAATTCTAGGATAATTGATGCTGGTGTAAGGTTCAGGTTTCCTTATACGCGATCGCGTGAGGATGTTTGTGATCGTGTAGGTTTAACTGATGAGGCAGGATTTTTGTTAATCGCGATCGCGTGGAATGGTTTGCGATCGTGTGAGTATGAGTGTTTGATTAGTGCGATCGCATGGTCTTGTTTGCGATCGTGTAGAGTTAAAGGGGCACGTGGGTGAGTTGAGCTTTGTTCTTCGCGATCGCGTGGAATGGTTTGCGATCGCGTGAGTATGAGTGTTTGGTCAGTGCGATTGCGTGCCAAATTTAGCGATCGCAGAATGAATTATTTTAGCTGGGCAGAATGTTTAAAAGGCCGGAAGTGCGAATTTGGTTGTTATTTTCTCCATTGTTGCATGCGGACTTGAGAGATTTTGAAAGATAATTGAAGGGTAATCAAGGGAAATCATCTGGAGGTAAGAATTTCAACTTCTTAACACATTTCTATGTCAATTCTTAAGTGATTAAACCACAAAAATTCTGGAAATTTAGCCAAGTTGGGGAAGAAGGGTGCATGAGAAATTTAATTTTTCTTTTGAGGATTTGAGTGGGCAATTGTGGTCCGATTTTAGTGTTCTTGGTATGTATAGAATCGTGGGAGGAAGAGGTCTCTAATGATGTAAAAATTATTGAATTTCGAGATGTGGGCCCAGGGCTCGGGTTTTGCCGAATTTCGAGATTCTTGTCTAAATTGATAATTTTCGATTGGGTTGTGTTCCTTGAGTATATATTAATGATGTTGAACTGGTTTTGGCTATATTCGGAGCAATCGGGAGCCAATTTGAAGGAAAAAGGCATAGCGGAGTAGTGTCACGTCCCGGTAGAGGTAAGTAATGGTTATAAATCTTGTCCTGAGAGTATGGAACCCCGGACTGCACTATTTTCTCACTGAATTTGGAATGGCGCACATGTCGGATGACGAATATGTGGCGCGTACTGATTTTTAGATTGGACTAGGTCCTATCTACGGTGACTAATGAGTTGCATATTTACTCAAAATCTTATGTTAAATTATGTTCTAAAGATTTGTGAAATATTTAAGCTATAAGCCGTGTTTGGGGCCTCGTGCCGATCTGTTTAGACCCTTTAAGGGTGTTTTACTGTTGTTTTCCTCACTACCTACTGATGATTTTTACTCAGCATCATTATGCATACTATTTTATTTGAAACTCAGCATGATTTACACCACTTTGAGATTTAAACTGATGTTTTGGGTCGAGTACCCTATTTTTACTGATTCACCCGAAGGGCCTTTCGAGTGGTTCTGTTGAGCGTGGCTGAGGGCCAGAGTGATGGTGAGGTGATGAGTGAGGCCGAGGGCGTGATTGTGAGGATATTTATGATATGAGACAGGTCGAGAGCCTGAGAGTGATTGATGCCATGATTTGGCTGTTTATTTAGCAATTGGGCTGAAGGAGCTCCTCCGAAGACGGAGTCTGTACACACCCCCAGTGAGCGCAGGTACCTACTGAGTGCGAGTGCCGAGTGTCGAGTGGAGAGTGACAAGTGATTGGGAGGCATGAGTGACTATGAGGTGCTAAGTGACTGTGAGGTGCTGAGTGACTGATTATGAGTGACTGTGAGGCATGCCCGAGGGGCTGATTATGGTACATGTTTTGCCCGAGGGGCTGATTATGATATATGTTTTGTCTGAGGGGCTACTGACGATTTTTTACTTTCACACTGATTTATGAAATATGTTTTGCCCGAGGGTCTACTGATGATTTACTACTCACACCCTGAGCTTATGAAATATGTTTTGCCCGAGGGGCCTCTATATGATTCATTTCATTTTTATACTAAACCTTTCGGTTGAAGTTGTTGAAAAATATACTTTCCTTAAAGGATTTTTCTTAAGATGATTTGAGACATGATGATTTCACATATCTATGTTATACTGTTGGAAAGAAAGGTTGTGCCTCTTGTGATTTGATGACATTGATTTTATGTGTTTCTTGCTGCTCAAACCTGATTTATTTTCGTTACTACTGAGTTGGCGTACTCACATTACTCCCTACACCTTGTGTGCAGATCAGGTGTTAGGGCAGGGTGAGCTGTATATCTGTTCCAGAGATTCTCGGAGGTTTGCGAGGTGGCTGCATGCATCCACAGTCCTGCTCCCTCTCTTGTTTAAAATTACAGAATTTATTTTCGTTGAGTTGTATATTTATGTAGAGCTCAAGACTAGTGACTTCGGGTTCTCGGGGGTTGTATTTAAATGTTCAGTATAGATTTATCTGTTTATAAATGTTTAAAGGAACTTTCATGGGAATTTATTATGATTTGAGTGAAGTTTTGGCTGCCCTAGTTCCATGATAGGCGCCATCACGACTGGCCTGGATTTGGGGTTGTTACATGCACCCTGCAGTATTTTACGTTGAATTTGTCGTAAGGTAACTAACATCAATCCAAGAAAAAAATTAATTATTTGAGGATTATAAGGATTATTCTATTTCACAAGTGATTAGTAAATTCGTGAAAGTCAGAGGGGAAGCAAGTCGGAGAAAATGAATTTCGTTGAACTTGGTATTTTGGTATAAAATATGGCCCGACCTAAAATATTCGGTATTTATGGACTAGTGTCATACAAGGTACTACATGACCATAAGGTGTACAAGGTATGTTAAAAGAGAGTAGTATTTAATAAAGTAATTTGGGGCATTTTTTTTAAATTATGCGGGTAACTGCTTAATTACCGGGTAACGGAACATTACCCGATTAACTAATAAGCGGATAAAAACTTAATAGTTATCCCCCATCCCACATGGCAAGACGCCACCAAAAAGGGAAATGACTAAGTAGTGATTTTTGCCAAATGGCTAATCATGAATATGACCAAGACATTACCTTCAAGTCTTGGCAAATAAGACTTGTATCTAGAAAACATAGGAAGGAATTCATTAGATAAATCTATAGAAAATAAGAAATTCATTAGAAAACTTAGTAAGGTTTCAAACCAAAAACGTGAAGACCAAACTCTTTCTGCCTTGAATTAACTTGGAAAGAGATTTCCTTAGCCAAATCCATTTCAAATTCCTTAGATTAAACAACATTCTGCCTTGGATTTTAAAATCCAAGAACTTGGAACAAAAGTTGCTTTGTCCAAAAGTATTTAGCCAAAGTTCGATCTGAAATTCAAAGAACAACAACAATCTTGTTTAATCCAAGCCTAGGTTCGTTCGTATTTCGCAAGAAGCATAAAGTTTCTTTCCGTTCAAATAACTTCAGGAACGGGTATGTTAAGGCTATCCCTTCTTTCTTTTGGCATGGTCCAAATTATACGGAAGAAACGAGCAAACTCATGGTTTCCATAAATTAATCTATTCATAGATATACTAGGGGTGTCTATATTATTGATTCCCCATGTGAATTATTATTATCTTTTGTTCATGGGTCTCGAAAATACGTATGTTGGTAAAGGCTATTTCATGATATTAATCAGAGAAATAATGGCCTTATGACATACCGAGAGATTTTATCGACGTATTTCATATGCATTTCATTTATTTACATATGCATATTGACCCATGACCAGATGACGTTATATACGCGTATATATGTAAATATATATATATGGGATACGGGATATGGGAAAAGGTTACGGCGTTATATACGCACCACCACCTGATCAGCTGGTATATGATGATGATGTTGCCCACAGTGGCTGAAATATGATTCAAACGGTGTTATATACGCGTATATATGTATGTGTATATATATATATATATATATATATATATATATATGATTCAAACGGAGTTATATACGTGTATATATGTATGTATATATATATATGGGATATGGGAAAGGTTATTGCGTTATATAGGCACCACCACCTGATCAGTTGGTATTACAATGATGATTTTGCCCACAGTGGCCGATATGATATGATGGGATGCCTTCAGAGGCTCATGATGTTATGAAACATATACTTATGCACGACATGACATTCATACGCATATGCATGATGCTAAAAGTGATTTAGTATTTACAGAGTTATCCAGACATACAGGTTGAGTCAATTACTCTATATCTCTCCATGTCTCTTATGTATTTATTTATGTGCCTTACATACTCGGTACATTATTCATACTGACGTCCCTTTTTTCCTGGAGACGCTGCGTTTCATGCCCGCAGGTCCTGATAGACAGGTCGAGAGCCCTCCGGATAGGCTATCAGCTCAACGGAAGATATCGATGCGCTCCATTTGCTTTGGAGTTGCTCGTTGGTTAGTATGATTTAGACACGTATTGTTTGGTAAGGTGGGACTCTGTCCCGACCTTTATGATATTTATATACTCTTAGAGGCTTGTAGACATATGTCGTGTATATAAAGGATTGTACGGCCTAGACGACCTATGTTTTGGGTTTATAAAGGATTATGTTGGCCTATTAGGCTTGTATGTCATGTGTATGTAATGATGTAATAAGAAAGATACGCTACATTGGTTGGGTAAGTTACCGGGTGCCCGTCGCGGCCCATCGGTTCTGGTCGTGACAAAAGTGGTATCAGAGCAGTTCTGTCCAAGGAGTCTACAAGCCGTGTCTAGTAGAGTCCTGTTTATGGGTGTGTCGTGCACCACACTTATAAGTAGGAGGCTATAGGGAATTTAAGATTGTCACTCTTTCTTCTTACTCTAGATCGTGTGGTAGAGCTCACTTATAAGAATTCAAATTCCGAAATTCTATTTTTATTCGTAATAAGACGATGCCTACGTTCAGAAAGATGATCGATAAGAGATATAGTTGTGGAAGTGTTTAATTAGAGGAACTCGACTTTGTATCATGCTTATGATATGTAAGTATGAGGTCTTCAGCAGATCATGTGCATACTGAAAGGTGAAAGCCTCTTGATAAGGAGCCTTAAGGCAAGAATGCCTATCCACCTCTATGGTGAAAGACAATGAGACATTAAGAAGATAAATACAAGTTTCAACAAGCAAAATAAGCAAGATAAAGAATGGTACGAGGCATCCAGTTAACAAAGGTTAACAGTGTCTATAATTCAGGTAGAGGAACATAAGCTTTTTGAGTTATATTCCATAGTAACAGAGTTATATACAATTGGTCGCACCCATTCCAGATATGCCCTATGAGGGTTAAAAGAAGTAGTATAAGAAGATATGATGGATGAATTGGTTGTGACAGTTGACATTTTCGAAGGATATTGCAAATGTGCTAATAGATCTTCTTGTGAGACACCCAGATGGTACACTTTAAAATAGTTCAGCTACATATGAGTACTACAAAGACATGCACTATAAACTTTGAAGGGATACATATTACCTTAGTGTGGCTTGCATCCCTAGTAAAGCGAGAACGTTAAGAAACTTAAAGAGTCACTAGATGGAGCAAAGTAAAGATAAAAGCGAAAGAATGTCATATTGAAGTTTTCACAAGAAAAGGGATATGCAGAAACATTAGCAGAGTAATAAGAAGAGAGAGAAGGAAGCATTATGAATAAGGTGTGATACATTTATGAAAATGGTAGAGTGTTACAAAACCTATAGTCAAATGAAGAAAGAGACAAAAGGTGATGGGCCTTAAGACAACGAAAGAGTATAGGCCATAAGGTTAGACCCTCATTTCGAGAAATAAGTTCGTAACTCCAACGCGACTACCAGAGAGGAGAGTTAATCCCCAGAGTAACAGAAATCAGTATGGACTGGCAAACAAGAAAAACTAAATATGAATTAGGGACTGAATGGTTGGGAAATACTCGACATCATGGGAATTTCATATTTCGTTCCAGTGGTAATAGAAGGGACCACAGAAGAAGATTCATGATGAACACAGAGAATAGTCATTCGGGGAGACGCATCCCTAGAGCAAACAATGTGATCAAAGTTAAGCTTAAGAGACTGTATGTGCCAGTTACGCTAAGTGTCACCCTCGCGAGTAAGGGAATTTGTCATCCTTGGTACAGAAGAATTTCCGCAAGGCGAGTAAGGATCATTGATGTTGAGAAACGACGCCAAAGATGAAGAGGTAAAATATATATAGGTATATCCTCGTGGCTTCAGTTTTTAGTACATCCCAAAAGGGGGGAATATGGAGTAATATGGCATTAAGCCAGAATTAAGTGGTTCTAGTGACTATGGAATGGTAAAGGAAGAATGCGATAAATGAAAGAGGAATGAGATGGAACTTATCCAAATCTTACAGATACACTATGATTCAAGAATATTGTGCAAGCACGACGTCAAGGAGAGGAGTAAAGGTTCCTGCCCGAGCTGTTATTAATAATAAGCAGCCAGTGTGAGACGTAAGTTAAGATAACCAAAGAAAGATTACATGGAATATAAATATGAGAATGGGCCAACGAGTAGTTAGTAATTGGTCAGGAGGATCCCAGTTATGGCTGAACAGGAGGTTACAAACGAGTCATAAGATCGTGTCATATAAACAAAGTAGAACCCAACATGGAGAGTTTAGCCTCGAAGAATATCATTATAATACTTGAGATATATTCAAACAAGAGTCGGGGTAGCTAAAG
>MDKI01190005.1:0-16587 GCA_005239505.1 Nicotiana paniculata
TAGTAGAGGAATCCTAATTATGGTATATCTCTAATTACAGAAGGAAATCGTATAAACAACTAATTAACCGCTTCTCATTTGTTCCGTTCCGAGATTCATGCCACGATCCTCGACCAATCACGAATATCTCGCTCTTTCCGTTACTAAGCTATCCCTGATGTTACTCGGAGTCTATATCCTCTGGCTTCGATTGATACCGACCCCGATCTCGAAAGAGACTTCGATCTCGAACTCAATGCCTCAGCTCTTCGATGCAACGTCTTAGTCTCGATCAAATAGTGAAATCGGGTAGCCTCGATTTCGACTGTATACAGATAGTCTCCTCGTTTCTTGGATTATAATGAGAAGAAACAAACTGAGCCTTCGATTTTTCTTTGACCTCGATAAACAAATGATGTCATCCCTGTGACATAAGGGATGGAAGTGATCGAAACGTCCTGTCGGTACAGTTCCCCAAACAATTAATGAGTGTTAGTTGACGGTCGACTACTAGTGTCATTGAACCGTCACCGTAAATCCATAAATAGGCCTTCTTCTTGTTGAATCAAACTTTACTTTCACCTTTGTTTGTGCTTCTAAATTTTTACCTTTCTCAAACTCTTCTCTTTCATTGTTCCTTAGGTTTTCACCGCTAGTCTCAAACCACCAAACCTTACTATCTTCCTCTTTCTTCAACCCATACAATGGTGAAATCACCAAAACGGTTCCACAAAAGGAAAAAGCTTCATCTTCTTCTTCTCGGCCAGTCGGTGATAAAACGCTGGTGGATCCGCTCCCTGAGGAGTGTGTTCCCGGCCTGTGTGTCCTTAAATCCGACTTCAAAACCGAGAAACCTCCATCGGCCCCTGGTCGATGTGAGCACGTATCGAGGTATATCTGCTCGATAACCGTGGGGTATCTCGAGAAAATCAAGAGGGATTGTAACTGGGGGGGGGGGACAAAGTGATAGAGATCACATCCCCTAAAGAGAGCATCACTACCCACGTGAAAGGGTATCTAAGTGTTAAAACCTATCCTTTCACGTTGGGCCCCCTCGATCCAGTCATCATTGACTTTTGCCGTCAATACCAGGTGACTTTAGGCCAAATACACCCTTCCTTTTGTCGTATAGTGATAATGCTCCGTTCTTCGCCAACAAAGCCGAGGGGTTACCGTTCACCCTCGATCACCTAATCAGGTTATACAACCCTCGTATCTTTCGAGGGTTAATCAAGCTGCAACGTCGGGAAACCAAGGTGTTGTTCTCGAGCATTGACGAGGAAAAAGACCGAGGTTGGATGGGACGATTTGTTCGGGTAAGGACCACCGATCTCATCCCGAAGAAGAAGATGCCATTTCCCGAGAAATAGAACTCGAAACATAAGTGCTGTTTCGCTTATCCATTTCCATGCTTCTTTCTGCTTTTATGTTTTATCTAATGTTTTCTTTCGTCATGCAGCGGATGCATCTAGCGACTCCCGACCTCGAGAGCTGGGTCCGAAAGCTGGCTTCAACCTCTACTAATGCCGAACGCTGCTGGCGCGATTTGGCAAAAGGCCGATGGGAGGCAAAGAACCATGGTAAGTTTCCTCTTTCACATATTTGGTGCATTGGCTATATTTCTTTTTACTTACTGATAAGTAGGGATTTTAGTCTATTATATACTCTCTTTTACTTGTGTTTTGGGCCAAAAATGCGTGAAAGTATTTCCGGAAACTAACTTAATATGCTTGCTTGAA
This sequence comes from Nicotiana paniculata, assembly GCA_005239505.1. Taxonomy (NCBI): domain Eukaryota; kingdom Viridiplantae; phylum Streptophyta; class Magnoliopsida; order Solanales; family Solanaceae; genus Nicotiana; species Nicotiana paniculata. The sequence goes on from MDKI01190005.1 coordinate 1,719, forward strand.
AGGATGGTTCAAAATGAGCCAAAGTAGCCATGATCAACTCATAAAGGGAGTCAAAACTTGAACAAAGACCAAGACTAGGTCAAGAGCTGTGGAACACGGACCCCGACAGAAAAGTGCAGCGGCGAAAGTCTCAACGCGGACATAATTACGCGGTCCGCAAAATGGAGAATCAGAGAGGTGGTTTTGAGCACAAATATCAACGTGGACCGCGTCAGAAAGAGGCGGTCGTGAAATTACTGGCGCGACCACGATTGGAATTCCGCGGACCGCGTTTGCTAAGATTTAGAGAGTTCACAAGTTGTGCAAAAATAAAAAAAGGCGGTCCACATCAAAATTATGCGGCCGCGGAAATCTCTCTCGCGGACGCGGTGGAAAAGTACGCAATCTGCGAAACAAAGCTCAACCCAGACCTAGATGTGAAGAAACGCGGACCACGATCAAAATTACGCGGCAGTGAAAACAAGAGTGCGGCCGCGGTCAAAATTACGCGGCCGCGAAATCTCCGTAGGGGAAATTTTAGCTTAGTATAAATAGAAATTTTTGTCAATTTTAGGTTATGTTTTTCCTGAGTACGTGAGACGGCTAAGTTTACCTATTTGGGCAATTTTATACAAGATTTACCTTCAAACAATAGATTTTCATATTTTACTTTAATATTATGGATTATATATCATCTTTATCTTTGATTTATGCTATTATCATGAGTAGCTAGACCCATAGCTTGGGTTGTGACCCAACCCTAGTGTGGGTATTTAATGGGTCTTGAATTTTAGGGCTTGATTGTTTATGGGTTAGTGATGTTTAGCTTAATTCATGCTAGAATTGTAGAATTAGTGATTGAAAACACTTGAGAAGTGATTGTAGGCTCTCCTTGGTCCCATTTGAACTTTGAAATCTTCCGTAGCCTACCAATATAATATCCCTAGTCAACTCCTCTGAGCCTAAGCGTTTTCATTCAATAGCCACATTACAAGCCTTTATCCGTTTTATAATGACCCTCTCTGGGCACCCAATCTTTCCTTAGCATTCATGATGCATAATTGGCAAAAACATAAGTTTGGGGGATAGACGAGAAATTTTAAAGTGATAAAAGGTTCAAAGAAGAAAAAGAATTGATGAAAAAGAGAGGCAAAGAAAAGGAGAAAAGCCAAAAAGAAATATGCCAAAAAGAAAGTAAAGGTTGAAGGGTTTCAAAGAACGTAATGATGAAAGGCATGAAATGACGAGAAAAAGGGAAAAATAATTGTCATGAGTAATAAAGAGTGACGGTATTTCCCTCTAGTTCCCCCTAAAGAAGAAGAAAAATGACTCAAAAAGTCAAGAAAGAATGAGCCGAAATGAGAAAATGAAGTGCTTAAGGAAAGATGAAACCATCATAGTTCGTTCTGTCCTACCTTGATCCAAAAGTATTCATTGCATCCCCGCTAAAGCCCTATATGATTTAAAGTTGAGTGAGATTACATTAGTGGTGATTTACGTAAGGGGAAAGCTTATGGTACTTAGAGCCAGACTTGTGACATTCTTTTGAGAGTGATGAGCGCACTTCTTCACAATCCTTGATTTGAGTATTACATTCTAAAAAGTGAGATTTGCTCATGGAGAGTAGAGGATGAGGAGTTTGGGATCCACAATGACCTACGTGAGAGAGCGAGCTTCCTTGATGAATTGAGTCAATTCTTCATGCTCTAGTGTCACATTAGAACTGTGAAACTCAAAAAGTCGTAAGATGATGTTTTTGATAATTCATTTGTGTTGAGGGTAATTGTTAGTCCCAATTGATGCTTGATGAAGTTACCTTAGGACAACTGAAATATTCTTTTTCTTTTTCTTCTGGAGGAGGGAATTACCTTTATTTGCTTGAGGACAAGCAAAAGTTTATGTTTGGGAGAGTTGATAAGTAGAGATTTTAGCCTATTATTTGCTCTCTTTTACTTGTGTTTTGGGCCAAAAAAGCGTGAAGGTATTCCCGAAAACTAACTTAATATGTTTTCTTGCAAGGATTGTTCAAAATGAACCAATGTAGACATGATCAACTTATAAGGGAGTCAAAACTTGAACAAAGACCAAGACTGGATCAAGAACTGTGGAATGCGGACCGCAACAGAAAAGTGCGGCCGTGAAAGTCTCAACGCGGACGCGGACATAATTACGCGATCCGTGAAATGCAGAATTAGAGAGATGGTTTTGAGCACAAATATCAACGCGAACCTCTTCAGAAAGAGGTGACCGTGAAATTACTGGCGCGACCGCGATTAGAATTCTGCGGACCGCGTTTGCTAAGATTCAGAGAGTTCACAAGTTGTTCAAAAATGAAAAGGCGGTCCGCGTCAAAATTATGCGGCCGTAGAAATATCTCTCGCGGACGCGGTGGAAAATATGCGGTCCGCAAAATAAGGCTCAACCCAGACCCAGATGTGAAGAAACGCGGACCGTGATCTAAATTACGCGGCCACAAAACCTCCGTAGGGGTATTTTTTCCGAAAATTCCAGCTTAGTATAAATAAACCTTTTTGTCAATTTTAGGTTAAGTTATGTTTTTGCTGAGTATGTGAGACGACTAGGTTTACCTATTTGGCCAATTTTATATAAGATTTACCTTCAAACAAGATTTTCATCTTTTACTTTAATGTTATGGATTATATCTCATCTTTATCTTTGATTTTTGCTATTATCATGAGTAGCTAGACCCATATCTAGGGTTGTGACTCAAACCTAGTGTGGGTATTTAATGGGTCTTGAATTTTAGGGTTTGATTGTTTATGGGTTAGTGATGTTTAGCCTAATTCATGCTAGAATTGTAGAATTAGTTGTTGCAAACACTGATTCATGCCTTTATGACTTAGGATTTTCTTGAGAAAGAGGGACAAAGTCTAGAAGATTAGGCTAACAAGGAAATGGGGTGAACTCAATATATTGATAGCCCCAATTAAAGGGTTAAACCTAGAGATGGTAATACCCGACTTGAGCTAATATCACTTGTATTGAATGAGCACCCATTTGGACTTGAGAAAGCCAAATTGTGCAAAGTCACTCAAACTACCGAGAGATATAGAGTGAGTACTTGTGTGTGATGGTTATATTATGATCCCAATCAAATCAATCTTGACTTAGATTCTTGATACCCATTAGGTATCCACCTAGGCGGAAGTCACTACCCTAGTCCTTTTAAACACTTGAAAACTATCACCAAAAATATTGTACTTAGCTTTAATCTTAGCATACAATAGAAATATAATTAGAAGTAGAATCAAACCAATCATGTTTGGAAGTGCAATTAGGAACAAAACACGCATACAGATTTACATAGATACCTAACTCCAAATCAATTAACTTTCTGTGGAAATCGATCCCGATCGTTTTGGGTAAAACTACATCGACCATCCTCACTACTCAATAGTGGTGTAGATTTGGAACCGATCAAGTTTTGGCGCCGTTGTCGGGGAGTTAGACGATTTTATCTATCTATCTAACTATTTGTGTGTTTTGTTTTTCTTTCCTTCCATTTTTCTAAATTTTGTGTGTCAATTGCTTTAGGTACCAAATGACTCATAATGATGCTCTCGGACATATTCCTCAGGGGGAGGAGGTAGATGAAAATGATGTGGATGAGGTTAATATAGAACCTCAAGTAAAAATAAGAGGCCGCCACCTAATTACAACGTACCAAACCTTCCCCCACCTCCTCCAAGGGCAGCACATTGAGTGCTACCCAATGAAGGCTACGCAAGTGCAATTGTCCCGCCCCGGATTCGGGCGGGAAATTTTCAAATAACCAATGAGCAAAGGAATTTATTCACCTGAGCTCCCCATCAGAACACATTTAAGCATCTCAAAGGTTTTGTAGACACATGCTGGGGGAGCAAGTAGACGAATGTATCTGAGGACTTTCTGAGATTGAGGCTTTTCCCATTTTCACTTACAGGGAAGGCTTTGGATTGTCTTGAGAGGCTACCAACCATTCCATCACCACTTGGGATGAGTTGGATGAGAAGTTCATAGAAAAGTTTTTCTCTCCGGGTCATATGGCAACATTGAGGGATGAGATCTTAGCCTTTAAACAAGATCCAAATGAATTCTTACATGAAATCTAGGAACGGTATCGGACAATGGTAAAAGAATGCCCCAACAATGATATGACTAAAGCATTGATCCAGCAAACATTTTATAGGGGTATCAATACAATGAACCAGTGTGTGGTGAATCAGCTCGCAGGAGGAAATTTCATGAAAGTGCCTTATGCCGATGAATGTCACATATTAGATGAGATGGAAGACACCTCCCCAGCTTGGCAAAGTCGGGAAAACGTTCCTCAGGGAGACCCTAATGTCATCCACCTTCACAAGGAACTTCGTGATCATGGACAAAGCATAGCAGAGCTGACAACTACTATGAACCAGTTAGTAAAGGCTCAGCTTCAGCAGGTCCAGGGGCCAAAGCAAGTAAATGCCATGGAAGGAGTGAATGTAATGGTCAACAAGAGGAGACAATGTGGTCAACAAGTGCAAAGCAATCAAGAGAAATTTGAGCAGAGTGGTAGTGGATACAATCAAGACAATTCTTATGATGATATATGCCAATAATTACCAAGGTCAACGGAGCAATGCTCCAAATCAACAATGGAGGTCACAAGGAAACAATCAAAATTGGAGCAACCTAGGCCAAGGGAATTAGAATAGTGGCAACAACAACAATTCGAACAATTTGGGGAACAACAACCAAAATTGGGGTAATCAACAAGGCAATTGGGGAGGAAAAAATAATAGCAATTGGAGTGGAAACAATAATAACAATTGGAGAGGTAATAACAACCAGGGCGTTTGGAGCAACAATAACCAAGGCAACGGGGGTCGGGCTTTCAAAGGCCCCCGATGTATCAACAATCCAACAACCCGCCTCCATATCCGTCTCAAGGGCAAAGTTCTTCAAACAATGAGATGGGCCGAATAGAAAGTATGTTCAAGCAAATGATGTAAAGAAATGCCGACTCTGATGCCCAAATAGCCTCCCAAAATACTTCTATCTGCAACTTGGAAGTACAAATGGGTCATATTTCTCAAGCATTGAAAACTCACCCTAAGGGAACACTACCAAGTGATACTGTAGTAAACCCAAAGGGTGGGAACAATACGGCCATGCTATGGCGGTGACTACAAGAAGCGGTAGAGGTGGTGTTGCTAGTGACTCTAATCCAAAGAAGATTGTGAGTGATGATGTTGTGTTGCAAGATGATGATGAACCAATAATTGATGAGAAAGTGAATGATGAGGTGAGGATAGACATTGATGACACCATGGAGGAGACTCAAAATGATGTGAATTCGTCTAGGGAACATGTGATAGACATACTGGAAACGGTAGTGCCCAAAGACAAGGCTCCCTTGCCAAGGCCTCCTCCACCAAATCCTCAAAGGATAGCCAAACAAAACAATGAAAACCAATTCAAGAAATTCATCGACATGATGAAAAGTTTATCCATCAATGTGCCTTTGGTTGAAGCTCTTGAACAAATGCCGGAATATGCCAAGTTCATGAAAGACTTGGTAACAAAGAAGAGATCTATGAATTGTGAGACCATCAAAGTGACACATCAAGTGAGTGCCATTGTGCATTCCATGGCTCCAAAGATAGAAGATCCCAGTGCCTTTAAACTTCCATGCACCCTTGGTAGTGCCAATTTCACCAAAGCCTTGTGTGATTTGGGAGCAAGTGTTAATTTGATTCCATATTCTGTATTCAATACATTGGGTATTGGGCACCCAATACCTACTTCCACAAGGTTGCAAATGTCGGACCGGACAATGAAGAGGCCGCTGCGGATTATTGATGATGTTCTAGTGCGGGTCCACAAGTTCATTCTTCCCACAGATTTTGTGATTCTCAAATGCGAAGTTAACTATAAGGTGCCAATCATATTGGGGAGACCTTTTCTAGAAACAGGGAAGGCATTGGTTGATGTGGAAGCTGGGGAACTCACCTTCCGGGTGGGCGATGAAAAAGTTGTGTTCCACGTATGCAAATCAATGAGGCAGCCTAATAGCAATGAAGTGTGATCTTTTGTGGATCTTGTGACATAGTTGATTGTTGATGACAAGAGTGCTATGATCAAAGTGGAAGACCCTTTGGAAGCTGTGTTGTTGAATCACGATGAGGATGAGAAGGAAGGCTTGGTAGAATGTGCAAATGCTTTGCAAGGAATGGGCTTCTACTCATATGGACCCCAAACAATTTCCTTGGACCTAGAGAACCGGAAGACTCCACAAACAAATCCCTCAATCGAGGAGACACCGACATTGGAGTTGAAGCATTTTCCTTCACACCTCAAGTATGAGTTCTTAGGCCCTTTTTCCACACTACCTGTTATTCTTTCTTCGCGTTTAGCTAACGTACAGGTAGACTCCACCCTTGCGGTGCTTCAAAGTAGGAGAAGGCAATTGGATGGACTTTGGCTGACATTCGGGGTATAAGCCTCGCCTTTTGCATGCATAAAATCATACTGGAAGAAGATGCCAACCCTCCGTGGAACATCAAATGAGGTTGAATGAGGCCATTCAAGAGGTCGTCAAGAAGGAAATTATCAAGTGGCTAGATGCAGGGGTTGTGTACCCCATTTCGTATAGTTCATGGACTTCGCTGGTACAATGTGTCCCGAAGAAAGGGGGTATGAATGTGATCACAAATGAGAAAAATGAGTTGATCCCCACCAGAACTGTCACCGGATGGAGGGTATGCATGGATTACAGAAAGCGGAACAAAGTGACCCGCAAAGACCATTTTCCATTGCCATTTCTTGACCAAATGTTGGATAGACTTGCTGGGCGTGCTTATTATTGCTTTTTGGATGGGTACTACGGGTACAACCAGATTCTCATTGCACCAGAAGACCAAGATAAAACCACCTTCACATGTCCGTATGGCACATTTGCATTCTCATGGATGTCGTTTGGTTTGTGTAATGCACCGACTACTTTTCAGCGGTGTATGATGGCAATATTTACGGATACGGTGGAGGACTTCCTCGAGGTGTTCATGGATGGTTTCAGTGTGGTGGGGGATTCCTGTGAAGAATTCTTGGATAATCTTGACAAAGTGTTTGCCCGATGGGAAGAGACCAACTTAGTGCTTAATTGGGAAAAATGCCACTTTATGGTCGAGGAGAGCATTGTCCTCGGCCATAAGATCTCAAAGAACGGTATTGAAGTGGACAAAGAAAACATTCAAGTAATTTCAGAACTCCCTCCTCCTACTTCCATCAAGGGAGTGAGGAGCTTTCTTGGTCACACGGGGTTTTACTGAAGGTTCATCAAGGATTTCTCAAAAGTGGTGAACCCCTTGTGCAAGTTGTTGGAAAAAGATACAAAGTTTGTGTTTAATGATGATTGCATGAAATCTTTTAAGCTTCACAAGTATAGATTGACTACACTCCCATCATTACCGCACCCAATTGGAGATTACCATTTGAGCTCATGTGCGATGCTAGCGAAGCTGCGGTAGGAGCGGTTTTGGGGCAAAGGATCAACAAGATATTTCATCTGGTCTATTATGCAAGCAAAACAATGAACGACACCCAAGTCAACTATACTGTGACCGAGAAATATTTATTAGCCATTTTCTTCGCCATGGAAAGGTTTCGGCCGTACCTCATGGGTATCAAAGTGATTGTGCACACCGATCACGTCGCACTTTGTTACTTGATGACCAAAAAGGACTCTAAGGCTAGGTTGATGAGATGGGTTCTTCTTCTACAAGAGTTTGACCTTGAAATCATAGACCGAAAAGGGAGTGAGAATCAAGTGGCGGACCACTTGTCCCACTTGGAAGAGGAGGGGAGGCCCCATGATGGCCTCGAGATTAATGATTCATTTCCGGATGAACAACTCCTCTCCGTGTCTTTGAATGGGATGCCTTGGTTCTCTGATATGGCTAACTTTCTTGTGACCGGTATTGTCCCGAGTGAGATCTCTTCTAACCAAAGGAAGAAGCTCAAACAGGACTAATTGGATTATTATTGGGATGAGCCATACCTTTTTAAGATTTGCAATGATGGAGTTATCCGGAGATGTGTTCCGGAAGAAGAGCAATTGAGTATCCTTGAATCTTGCTATTCTTCGCCCTATGGTGGTCATCATGGTGGGGCGAGAACTGCTATAAAGGTCTTAAGCTATGGATTCTATTGGCCTAACTTTTACAAAGACGCTAGCGAGCTTGTTAGGCATTATGATGAGTGACAAAGAGCTGGTGGAATTTCCAAGAAGAATGAAATGTCCCTCCCCTCTATTCTTGAGATTGATATTTTTGATGTGTGGGTCATAGACTTTATGGGGCCATTTGTGAGTTCATGTGGTAACACTTATATTCTGGTTGATGTTGATTATGTTTCCAAATAGGTTAAAGCTGTGGCTTTGCCCAACAATGAGGCACGGAGTGTGGTGGCTTTCTTAAAGAAAAATATCTTCACAAGGTTCGGCACCCCTAGGGCTATTATTAGTGATGTGGGTTCTCATTTTTGCAACAAAACCTTTGACACTTTACTTTCCAAGTATGGTGTCAATCATAAGGTGTCAACTCCCTATCACCCTCAGGAAAGTGGAAAGGTTGAGATCTCCAACAGGGAGATCAAGAGCATATTATCTAAGACTGTCAATGCAAACCGGACTGATTGGTCAAGGAAACTTAACGATGCTTTGTGGGCCTATAGAACTTCTTATAAGACTCCAATTGGTATGTCTATGTACCAATTGGTATTTGGGAAAGCATTCCATCTTCCGGTTGAATTAGAGCACAAGGCCATGTGGGCGCTGAAGTAATTGAACCTTGAATATAATGTAACTTCCAATCTCCGGGTAGAGTAACTAAATGAACTTGAAGAGTTCCGGTTCCAGCTTATTCCAGCTCGTCCTTGTATAAGGACAAGATGAAGTACTTACATGACAAATATATCCGGAACAAGGAATTCAAGGAGGGTGAGTTATTTCTTCTATTCAACTCTCAGTTACGTATGTTTCCGGGAAAGCTCAAGTCAAAGTGGAGTGGCCCTTTTGAAGTGGTGCATGTAACTCCATTTGGTGCTCTCGATTTATAAAACAGAAAATGGTGAGATCTTTAGAGTCAATGGGCTCCGAATGAAGAACTACCTTGACAAGATTGATGATAGCCATGTGGTGTCCTTGATCCATTTCAAGTGATGTTGGTAACATGCGTCGTGCCGCAACGTTAAATCAGGCGCTTCTTGGGAGGCAACCCATTTGTTTTTCTTTCTTTTGATTTTCTTCTTAGATAGACATTGTGTTGGACTAACTGGTTGTGTTGTGTAGGAATTGGATGTGCAGTGCAGGATTTTGATAGGGGAAAATTTGGCTAAATGTGGGAGGTTCGCGGACCGCACCTAAAATTTTGCGGTCCGCATAAGCATTTCGTGGCCGCACCTTTATGTCCCCGGACACGTAATTGAAAGGAGCAAAATGCAAAATCTCTGAAGTTGGACTATAAAATATCCCTCAGAGTTCGCGGGCGCGTTTGTAATTTGGCGGACCACAGTAGATTTCGCGGCTGCGGCCATTTTTTCGCGAACCGCGCTTAGGTGCTTGATGTGGCTCTTCATAAGGTAACAAGCGCGGACCGCGATAGAATTTTGCGGCCGCGCTCAGGTAAGGCTGTGGGTTCCACATCTGCTAAGTATAAATAGGGGGTCCTTAAACCATTTACAGTTTTCGAACCCTAAAGTTTCACCGCATAAAAGTACTGTTCATCTTCTTTCGCTCTCAATCTCATCTCATTCTAATCAAGAGTTCATATCCTGCTAAAATTTCACAACTGGTATGTTCAAGTCCTTAAAATTTGATTTTATCTTTTTCTTTTCTTTTCTTTTTGTTTTTAATTTTCTTTTTAGTTAGGGTAAATACATGACATAAGCTCAAATTAATGCATAAATACATGTGGGTAGTGTTTACATGCCTAATGGGGGACATGGTTAGTAACTTTGAAAGCTAATTGAATAGATTTTTCGCACACTTAGTGAAAACCCTAGGTTAATGTGTTCATCATTATTAGTCGCATTTGAATTTCGCGAACGCGATTAGTTTTCGTGGTCCGTGTTAGGGTATGCGGGTGCGTTAATGTTTCGTGGTCCGTGAAACCCTAACTTTTAATTACTAAGTATTGATGAGAGTTCACGACCGTGGTCACTTTTATGCGGTCCGCGCTTGGTTCTTCGCGGCCGCGTCCATGTTTTCAAGGACCGTGCTCTTGAACATCAGAGAGTGTAATAATAACTTTTGCAGCCGCATTAAATTTTACGCAGTTCGCGAATGGTCCTTGGCGGTCGCGTTCATTATTTCACAGTCTATGTTCGACCGAGATCAGAGAGTTAGTATTCTGAACCTAAATTCTTCGCGTCCACGTTCACTTTTATGCGGTCCGTGATAGGCCTTCTGCGGTCGCGTTCACTTTTTTGCGGTCCGCATTGCCCTATTCTGAGAAGATCTGCTATTCATTTCACCTGCACTTCTTTAAGGTATGATTGAACCTCAAGTCTAATTATATTTCACTACTTGTGTGTTGCATAAAATGGTACGATCTCGTGGTGGAGAAGACAAACCAAAAGGGAGGGCAGAATCCTCCCGAGGCCAGGGTAAATGCAAGCAAGCCTTACCCTTAGAAGCTCAGAAAATTATAAGCAAAAAGCAAACCGTAGTGAGACCTCCGACTGACTCCTCGGACACAAGTGAATACTTCCCATCTCGGGATATTTCTGAGGGGGAGTCTACACAACCTTAATAAGAGGCCCAATCACAACCCTACCGCCTAATCAATGAAGCTACCTCCTCTTCTGAGTCGTCTGATGGCTCAAAGGGAGGTAGTGAGGCATCAGAGCCATCTTCCCCACCTGCCGCAACTCCAGCATCAACAATTGTTCCTATAAATGTACATGAAGAAGAGGTCCCGGATGACAGGAGAAGAGGTGATACCCATGTGGAGGGGGGGGGGGGTTGTCCAGGTCAAGGAAGCCCGGGGTGTGGGCTGACAGGTTCGTGAGCAAGAAGGCCTACCTGAACTTTCGGGAATGGTGGCCACAAAGGTCGCTCATCCTTGAGCGACAGTTCATAGAAAGAGACATTCTCCCTTACAATCCGAATGTGAAAAGACAGTTTGAGGAGAGAAAAGGGTGGAAGTACTTCACCAGCAAAGTGCCGGATGCAAATGAGTACCTCGTCAAGGAGTTCTACACTAATGTTGCCCACATAAAAAAGGGCACCACTGTGACTAAGGTACGAAACTGGAAGATCTTGTTTGATGGCAACACATTGAACACATATGCCAGGTTTGAAGATATGGAAGTAGTACAATATTTAGAAAAGGTGGCCCTAGATGAAGCAGCCCATCCTTGTCCAGCTGAGGTAATAGCCATTCTAGGGACAACACTAGCCTGGCTCATAGCTGGAGTCCCAATTGCTAGAAACACCCTCAACTTTGAAGCCAAAAGGCGGTGCACATTTGTATGCATTCGGCTTGATCCATCTCAGCATGACAGTGTAATCCCACTCTCCCGGGCGATCCTTATTGCTTCCATCATGGCGGGGTACCTAATAAATATTGGGAACATCATGTCCCAAAAATTTCCAAAGCAACCGGAAAGGAAGAAAAGTACTACCCCTACCCCAACTTCATCACTATGTATCTAGATGACCAAGGGGTAGAGGGGAGGCACTATGACACGAAGGTGAAGCCAAAGAATCCCTTCTCCTAATACAACCTTCAAGGAGCAGACAACCCAAAATCCAAAGGAAAAGACATTACCTCCACTGGCCAGTCTAAAGAGCCAAGGGTAGTGGCCACCGGGTCATAGCCTTCCACAACATAGGGTTCTTCGGATGCTATGACTACTCCTTCATCCGAGCTATCCATCACTGCCCCATTATATGTGCCCTCATCTTACACATACCCTCTGACTGCATTACGGGTTTCTCAGACATTATCCAGCCTCAACAACTGGATGCAGGCAACTACATCAAAGCTGTCTGTTTTATCCAGTGCAGTCGCAACACAGGCAGCCCTAGAGGAGACTGCCCCAGCAGCTGGAGACTTTGGATACTCATAGCAGGGTGATAAAGGAGCTGGGAAAGCAGGTCAAGAAGATGAGAAAGACTCAGGCCTCAAAGGAGTCAGTGGAGAAGCTGAAGAAGGAGGTAGAGAAAACTTCTGCCGGAGATATCCCACTGGACTTGCTTATAGAGGAGACTGCCCCAGCAGCACAGGCAGTGAGACAGACCTAGGGCCAGTGAGACGATTTGTGATCCCCCAGTCAGAGGATTTGGAGATCCATCTAGAGGACCCAGAGGGAGCAGATGATCCTATGCAGTCCGAGGACCCCACTAGTGTGCTTGACCCCATGCAGACAGAGACCAGGGAGTTTTCCTTACTCTCTATCCCTTCCTTAATCTTATTTTTCTATTAGCATTGAGGACAATGCTATCTTTTGTTTTTTTTTTTTGGGGGGGGGGGGATGGGGAGTTGGTCTATTTTGATTCGATGACATTGGCATGTAATAACTATGATACTATTTCTCTTTATTTTTACTTATCGTTATTTTCACTTTCATTATTTTTCACTTTTGGTATGTATATAATTTTACCATTCCATTTATATATTCATTTCCATTTTGTATATATTCGTTTCACTCCATTATTGTACATATTCATTTTATTTCCTGTAGTTTACTTTATAACTTCTTTTGTATTTTTCCTTAATAGCATAGCTTCTCATTTCCTTTAGTAGCTTCTTTTTGAGTTTTTAGATTCTTCTAACATTTTATGCGTGATCAATAAGACTTTGGTTTTCTTAATGCCACAGTTCTTTCCAAATGTGGCTGTTGTGTGAACCGAGTGGCTCTTTCCAACGATGGATGGCGTGACAACCTTCTTAAGGGATTGCGTCCGTTTTCTTTTTGCTTTGATATATAGTAGTAATGAATAAAAATGTATCAAGCTGGCTTCACTTGGTACAAACACATTTACCTTCGACCTCATGGTTAAAGACAAGTTGATTGACAAATAATAGCTCTAGTTGTGACCTTTAGACTCTTGAGTTGACTAAAACAATCATCGAGTGGTTTATTTAAGCCATTTGTGATCTTCAATATTAGCTATGGTTGTTTTGGGAATTTAACTCTGTTCTCTTTAACAATCCAGTAGCATGAGAGGTGAGGTATTGAATTGCAAGTCCAAGTCCCGTGCCAATAAGTCTAGAACTTGCCTTGAATGTTTGTCTAGGCGAAATTCTAAGTGTAGCTAGACTTGAGAAGTGACTGTAGGCTCTCCTTGATCCCATTTGAACTTTGAAAGCTTCCGTAGCCTACCAATAATATATCCCTAGTCAACCCCTTTGAGCCTAAGCCTTTTTATTCAATAGCCACATTACAAGTCTTTATACGTTTTATAATGACCCTCTCTTGGCACCCAATCTTTCCTTAGCATTCATGATGAACAATTGGAAAAAAAATAAGATTGGGGGAGAGACGAGGAATTTGAAAGTGATAAAAGGTTCAAAGAAGCAAAATAATTGATGAAAATAAGAGGCAAAGAAAAGGAGAAAAGCCAAAAAGAAATATGCCAAAAATAAAGTGAAGGTTGAAGGGATTCAAAGAACGTAATGATGAAAGACATGAAATGAAGAGAAAAAGGGAAAAATGATTGCCATGAGTAAAAAAGAGTGACAGTATGTCCCTCTAGTTCCGCCTAAGTAAGAACAAAAAATTACTCAAAAAGTCAAGAAAGAATGAGCCGAAATGAGAAAATGGAGTGCTTAAGGAAAGATGAAACCATCATAGTTCGTTCCGTCCTACCTTGATCCAAAATCTTTCATTGCATCCTCTCTAAAGCCCTATATGATTTCAAGTTGACTGAGATTACATTAGTGGTGATTTACATAAGGGGAAAGCTTATGGTACTTAGAGCCGGACTTGTGACATTCTTTTGAGATTGATGAGCGCACTTCTTCACAATCCTTGATTTGAGTGTTACATTCTATAAAGTGATATTTTCTCATGGAGAGTAGAGAAGGAGGAGTTTGGGATCCACAATGACCTACGTGAGAGGGCGAGCTTCCTTGATAAATTGAGTCAATTCTTCATGCTCTAGTGTCACATTAGAACTATGAAACTCAAAAGGTCGTAACATGATGCTTGATGAAGTCACCTTAGGATAGCTGAAATATTCTTTTTTCTTTTTCTTGTGGAGGAGAGAATTACCTTATTTGCTTGAGGACAAGCAAAATCTTAAGTTTGGGAGAGTTGATAAGTAGGGATTTAAGCCTATTATTTGCTCTCTTTTACTTGTATTTTGGGCCAAAAATGTGTGAAGGTATTCCCGAAAACTAACTTAATATGTTTTCTTGCAGGGATTGTTCAAAATGAGCCAATGTAGCCATGATCAACTTATAAGGGAGTCAAAACTTGAGCAATGGTCCTCTGCGCGCGAGGGTAGCCTTTTTAACCGGTTTGCGAAAGAATTTAAAGACCTATTTTCATTGCGGAATTTGGACGTCTCCGAGCCGCGTTAGTTTGGCCGTCACCTTTTTTTTTTTAGTGAAATTCAGAACACGAAAGCATAATAGATTCAAGACTGGATAACATAACATAAAAGGAAGATAACCTCCACAATGTATAAAGCTAACCGGAATCCAAAATAAAACATCCTATAAGGAAACCTAAAAAGTTATCTCTGAAAAGCTCATCCTAGCAAAATCTATTTCACTACCAAGGAAATTATCTAATCAAAAAGGAGATTTCCACATTACTTTGACAGTGCATAATTACTCAAGACACAAGGTTGTCATTGAGGGAAAGAGAGGCGAGTTGGTCAGCAGGGCTATTAGCC
>MDKI01207305.1:0-15513 GCA_005239505.1 Nicotiana paniculata
TCGTATTTGATGTCCCGGAGAAATATCATGTGATCCAGTACCGGCTCCGTACCAAGGTGTCCGACCTGGAATATGGCAGGCAATAATACAGGCACGACTGGCGAAATTCCAGTTAAATTGCCATAAAATTCGAAAAAATGTAACTTGATAATTTCGAAGCGTTGGTTATGAATCCTTGGGTTGTATTTGATGTCTCAGATAAATATCATGCGATTCGGTACCGGCTACATACCAAGGCGTCCGGCCTGGACCATGGAAGGCTATAATGCAGGCACGACTTGGCGGAATTCTAGTTTAATTTCCATAAAATGCCAAAATATGTAACTTGATCCTTTCGAAGTTTTGGTTATGGTTTCTTGGGTATTTGATATCCCTGATAAATATCATGCAATCCTGTACCGACTCCATATCAAGGCGTCCGGCCTGGACCATGGCAGGCGACAATACATCCACGACTGACGGAATTCCAGTTTAATTGCCATAATGCCAAAAAAGTTTAACTTGATCATTTCGAAGCGTTGGTTATGGTTCCTTGGGTCATATTTAATGTCCCAGACAAATATCATGCGACTCGGTACCGGGTTCGTACCAAGGTGTCCGGCCTGGACCATTGCAGCAATAATACAGGCACGACTGGCGGAATTCCAGTTTAATTGCCATAAAATGCCAAAAAATGTAACTTGATCATTTCGAAGCATTGGTTATGGTTCCTTGGGTCCTATTTGATATCCCGGAAAAATATCATGCGATCCGGTACCAGCTCCATACCAAGGCATCCGGCCTGGACCATGGCAGGCGATAGTACATGCACGGCCGACATAATTCTAGTTTAATTGCCACAAAATGCCAAAAAATGTAACTTGATCCTTTCGAAGTGTTGGTTATGGTTTCTTGGGTATTTGATATCCCTGACAAATCTCATGCAATCCTGTACCGACTCCGTATCAAGGCGTCCGTCCTGGACCATGGCAGGCGATAATACATCCACGATTGACGGAATTCCAGTTTAATTGCCATAATGCCAAAAAATTTAACTTGATCATTTCGAAGCGTTGGTTATGGTTCCTTAGGTCATATTTAATGTCCCGCACAAATATCATGCGACTCGGTACCGGCTTCGTACCAAGGTGTCCGGCCTGGACCATAGCAGGCAATAATACACGCACGACTAGCGGAATTCCAGGTTAATTGACATAGAATGCCAAAAAATGTAACTTGATCATTTCGAAGTGTTGGTTATGGTTCCTTGGGTCGTATTTTATGTCTCGGAGGAATATCATGGGATTGAGTACCGGCTCGGCACCAAGGCGTCCGACCAAGATCATGGTAGGCGATAATACGGGCACGACTCGCGGAATTCCAGTTTAATTGCCATAGAATGCCAAAAAATGTAACTTGATCATTTCGAAGTGTTGGTTATGGTTCCTTGGGTCATATTTGATATCCCATACAAATATCATGTGATCCGGTACCGGCTCCGTACCAAGGCGTCCGGCCTGGAACATGGTAGGCGATTATACAGGCACGGCTGGCGGAATTCCAATTTAATTGCCATAATATGCCAAAAGATCTAACTTGATCATTTCGAAGTGTTTGTTATGGTTCCTTGGGTCATATTTGATATCCCAGACAAATATCGTGCGATCCGGTACCGGCTCCATACCAAGGCGTTTGGCCTGGACCGTGGCAGGCGATAATACATGCACGACTGACGGAATTCCAGTTTAATTGTCATAAAATGCCAAAAAATGTAACTTGATAATTTTGAAGCGTTGGTTATGGTTCCTTGGGTCATATTTGATATCTCGGAAAAATATCATGCGATCCGGTAGCGGCTCCGTACCAAGGCGTCTGGCCGGGACCATAGCAGGCAATAATACAGGCACGGCTGGCGGAATTCCAGTCTAATTGCCATAGAATGCCAAAAAAATGTAACTTGATCATTTCGAAGTGTATGTTATGGTTCCTTGGGTCTTATTTTATGTCCCAAATAAATATCATGCGATCGGGTACCGGCTCCGTACCAAGGCGTCCGGCCTGGACCATGGCAGGCGATTATACAAGCACGACTAGCGGAATTCCAGTTTAATTGCCCTGAAATGCCAAAAAATTTAACTTGATCATTTCGAAGCGTTGGTCATGGTTCCTTGGGTCATATTTTATGTCCCGCAAAAATATCATGGGATTCGGTACCGGCTCCGTACCAAGGCGTCCGACCTGGATCATGGCAGGCGATAATACAGGCACGACTGGCGGAATTCCAGTTTAATTGCCAAAAAATGCCAAAAATGTAACTTGATCATTTCGAAGAGTTGATTATGGTTCCTTGGGTCATATTTAATGTCCCGGACAAATATCATGCGACCCGGTACTGGCTCCTTACCAAGGCGTCTGGCCAGGACCATGGCAGGCGATAATACAGGCACGAGTCTCCGAATTCGTGTTTAATTTCCATAAAGTGCCAAAAAATCTAACTTGATCATTTCAAAGCGTTAGTTATGGTTCCTTGGGTCATATTTTATATCCCGGAAAAATATCATATGATCCGGTACCGATTCCGTACCAAGGCGTCCAGCCTGGACCATGGCAGGCGATAATACATGCACGACTGACGGAATTCCAGTTTAATTTCAATAAAATGCCAAAAAATTTAACTTGATCATTTCAAAGCGTTAGTTATGGTTCCTTGGGTCGTATTTGATATCCTGGAAAATATCATGTGATCCGGTAATAGCTCCGTACGGCGTCTGGCCTGGACCATGGCAGGCGATAGTACAGGGACGACTGGCAGAATTTCAGTTTAATTGCCATAAAATGCCAAAAAATGTAACTTGATCATTTCGAAGCGTTGGTTATGGTTCCTTGTGTCGTATTTGATGTCTCAAAAAAATATCATGAGATTCGGTACCGGCTCCGTAACAAGGAGTCCGACCTGGACCACGGCAGGCGATAATAGAGGCATGACTGGCGCAATTCCAGTTTAATTGCCATAAAATTCCAAAATATGTAACTTGATAATTTCGAAGCATTGGTTATGGTTCCTTGGGTTGTATTTGATGTCCCAGAGAAATATCATGTTATCCGGTACTGGCTCCGTACCAAGGCGTCCGGCCTTGACTATTGCAGGCAATAATACAGGCACGATTGGCGGATTTCTAGTTTAATTGCCATAAAATTCCAAAAAATCTAACTTGATCATTTCCAAGCATTGGTTATGAATCCTTGGATTTTATTTGATGTCCCAGAAAAATATCATGTGATTCGGTACCGGCTATGTACCAAGGCGTCCGGCCTTGACCATGGAAGGCGATAATGCAGGCACGACTAGGCGGAATTCTAGTTTAATTGCCATAAAATGCCAAAAAATGTAACTTTATCCTTTCGAAGAGTTGGTTATGGTTTCATGGGTTGTATTTTATGTCCCTGACAAATATCACGCGATCCAGTACCGGATCCATACCAAGGCGTCCGGCCTGGACCATGGATGGCGATAATACATGCACGACTGGCTGAATTCCAGTTTAATTGCCATAAAATGCCAACAAATGTAATTTGATTATTTAGAAGTTTTGGTTATGGTTCCTTGGGTTATATTTGTTGTCCCGGACAAATATCATGCGATTCGGTACAAGCTACGTACCACGGCGTCAAGCCTAGACCATGGCAGGCGATAATACAGGCACGACTTGGCGGAATTCCAGTTTAATTGCAATAAATGCCAAAAAATTTAACTTGATCATTTCGAAGTTTTAGTTATGGTTCCTTGGGTTATATTTGATGTCCTGGACAAATATCATGTGATTCGGTACCGGCTACGTGCCACAGCGTCCGGCCTGGACCATGGCAGGCGATAATACAGGAACGACTTGGCGGAATTCAAGCTTAATTGCCAGAAAATGCCAAAAAATATAATTTGATCATTTCGAAGAGTTGGTTATGGTTCCTTGGGTTGTATTTGATTTCCCGGAAAAAAATATCATGCGATCCGGTACCGTCTCCATACCAAGGCGTCCGACCTGGACCATGGATGGCGATAATACATGCACGACTGGCGGAATTACAGATTAATTGCCATAAAATACCAAAACATGTAACTTGATCATTTCGAAGCGTTGGTTATGGTTCCTTGGGTCATATTTAATGTCCCATACAAATATCATGCGACCCGGTAACAGCTTCATACCAAGGTGTCCGGCATGGACCATGGCTGGCGATAATACATGCACGACTGACGGAATTCCAGTTTAATTGCCATAAAATGCCAAAATAAATTAACTTGATCATTTCGAAGCATTGGTTATGGTTCCTTGGGTCGTATTTGATGTCCCGAATAAATATCATGAGATTCGGTACCGGCTCCGTACCAAGGCGTCCGGCCTGGACCATGGCAGGAGATAATACATGCACGACTGGCGGAATTCCAGTTTAATTTCAATAAAATGCCAAAAAATGTAGTTTAATCATTTCGAAGCGGTTGGTTATGGTTCCGTGGGTCTTATTTGATGTCCTGCAGAAATATCATGCGATCCGGTATCGGCTTTGTACCAAGGATCCGGCCTGAACCATGGCACGCGATAATAGAGGCACGACAGGCGGAATTCCAGTTTAATTGCCATAAAATGCCAAAAAATGTAACGTGATCATTTCAAAGCATTGGTTATGGTTCCTTGGTTCGTATTTGATGTCCAGGAAAAATATCACGCGATCCGGTACCGGCTCTGTAACAAGGCGTCCGGCCTGGACCTTGGCAGGTGCTAATACAGGCACGAATTGCGGAATTCCAGTTTAAATGCCATAAAATGCCAAAAAATGTAACTTGATAATTTTGAAGCGTTGGTTATGGTTCCTTAGGTCATATTTAATGTCCCAGACAAATATTATGCGACCCGGTACCGGTTCCTTACCAAGGCGTCCGGCCTGGACCATGGCAGGCCATAATACAGGCATGACTGTCGGAATTCCTGTTTAATTGTTATAAAATGCCAAAAAATGTAACTTGATCATTTCAAAGCGTTAGTTATGGTTCCTTGGGTCATATTTTATATCCCCGACAAATATCATGCAATCCGGTTTAGACTCCGTTCCAAGGCGTCCGGTCTGGTTCATGGCAGGCGATAATACATGCACGAGTGACAGAATTCCAGTTTAATTGCCATAATATGCCAAAAAATGTAACTTGATCATTTCGAAGCGTTGGTTATGGTTCCTTGGATCGTATTTGATGTCCTAGAAAAATAACATGTTATCCGGTAACGGCTCCATACGGCGTCTGGCCTGGACCATGGCAGGCGATAGTACAGGCACGACTGGCGGAATTCCAGTTTAATTGCCATAAAATGCCAAAAAATGTAAGTTGATCATTTCGAAGTGTTGGTTATGGTTACTTGTGTCGTATTTGATGTCTCGGACAAATATCATGGGATTCGGTACCGGCTTCGTAACAAGGAGTCCGACCTGGACCACGACAGGCGATAATAGAGGCATGGCTGGCGCATTTACAGTTTAATTGCCATAAAATGACAAAAAATGTAACTTCATCATTTCAAAGTTTTGGTTATGGTTCCTTGGGTCATATTTGATGTACCGAACAATTATCATGCAATTCAGTACTGGCTACGTACCACGGCATCCGGCCTGGACCATGGCAGGCAATAATACAGGCACGACTTGCGAAATTCCAGTTTAATTGCCATTAAATGCCAAAAAATGTAACTAGATAATTTCAAAGCGTTTGTTATGGTTCCTTGGGTCGTATTTGATGTCCCGAAAAAATATCATCCGATGCGGTACCGGCTCCGTACCAAGGCGTCCGGCCTGGACCATGGCAGGCGATAATACAGGCACGACTGGCGCAATGCTAGTTTAATTGCCATAAAATGCCAAAAATGTAACTTGATCATTTCGAAGAGTTGGTTATGCTTCCTTGGGTGGTATTTCATGTCCTGGTAAAATATCATGCGATCCAGTACCTGCTCCATACCAAGGCGTCCGGCCTGGACCATGGATGCGATAATAGAGGCACGACTGGCGGAATTCCAGTTTAATTGCCATAAAATGCCAAAAAATTTAACTTGATCATTTCGAAGCATTGGTTTTGGTTCCTTGGGTCATATTTAATGTCCCGAACAAATATCATGAGACCCGTTACCGGCTTCGTACCAAGGCGTCCGGCTTGGACCATGGTAGGCAATAATACAGGCACGACTGGCCGAATTCCAGTTTAATTGCCATAAAATACCAAAAAATGTAATTTAATCATTTAGAAGTGTTGGTTATGGTTCCTTGGGTCATATTTGATATCCCGAAAAAATATCATGTGATCTGGTACCGGCTCCGTACCAAGGCGTCCGGCCTGGACCATGGCAGGCGATAATACATGCACGACTGACGGAATTCCAGTTTAATTGCCATAAAATGTAACTTGATCATTTCTAAGCGTTGGTTATGGTTCCTTCGGTCGTATTTGATGTCCCGAAAAAATATCATGACATCAGGTAACGGCTCCATACGAACGCGTCGGGGCTGGACCATGGTATGCGATAATACATGCACGACTGGCGGAATTCCAGTTTAATTGCCATAAAATGCCAAAAAATGTAATTTTATCATTCGAAGCGTTGTTTATGGTTTAATGGGTCATATTTGATGACCCGGAAAAATATCATGCCATCCAGTAATGGATGTGTACCAAGGCGTCTGGCCTGGACCATGGCAGGCGATAATACATGCACGACTAGCGGAATTCCAGTTTAACTAGCATAAAATGCCAAAAAAATGTAACCTAATCATTTCGAGGGGTTGGTTATGGTTCCTTGGGTCTTATTTGATGTCCTGGACAAATATCAAATGATCTGGAACTGGCTTCGTACCAAGGTGTCCGGCTTGGATCATGGCAGGCGCTAATACAGGCACGATTGGCGGAATTCCAGTTTAATTGCCATAAAATGCTAAAAAATGTAACTTGATTATTTCTAAACATTTGTTACGGTTCCTTGGGTCATATTTAATGTCCCAGAAAAATATCATGCGACCCGGTACGGGCTCCGTACCAAGGCGTCCGGCCTGGACCATGGCAGGCGATAATGCAGGCACGAGTGGCGGAATTCCAGTTTAATTACCATAAAATGCCAAAAATGTAACTTGATCATTTCGAAGCATTGGTAATGGTTCCTTGGGTTGTATTTGATGTCCCGGAAAAATATCATGCGATCCGGTATCGGCTCCATACCAAGGCGTCTGGCCTGGACCATGGTAGGCGATAATATAGGCACGACTATTGGAATTCTTGTTTAATTGCTATAAAGAGCCAAAACATTTAACTTGATCATTTCAAAGCGCTAGTCATGGTTCCTTGGGTCATATTTGATATTCCGGACAAATATCATGCGATCCGGTACCAGCTCCATACCAAGGCGTCCGGCCTGGACCATGGCAGGCGATAATACATGCACAACTGACGGAATTCCAGTTTAATTGCCATAAAATGCCAGTTTAACTTGATCATTTCGTAGCGTTGGTTATAGTTCCTTGGGTCATATTTGATGTCCCAAAAAAATATCATGGGATCCGGTATGGGGTCCGTACCGAGGCGTCCGGCCTGGACCATGGCAGGCGGTAATACAGGCATGACTGGCGGAATTCCAGTTTAATTGCCATAAAATGCCAAAAATGTAACATGATCATTTCGAAGTGTTGGTTATGGTCCCTTGGATCATATTTGATTTCCATGAGAAATATCATGCGAACCGGTACCGGCTCCGTAGCAAGGCGTCCGGCCTGGACCATGGTAGGTGATAATACATGCACGATTTAGCTGAATTCAAGTTTAATTAGTATAAAATTCCAAAAAATGTAAATTGATCATTTAGAAGCGTTGGATATCGTTCTTTGGGTCGTATTTGATGTTCCGGACAAATATCATGCGATCCAATATCGGCACCATACCAAGGCGCCCGGCCTGGACCATGACAGGCGATAATACAAGCACGACTGGCGGAATTCCAGTTTAATTGCCATAAAATGCCAAAAAATTTAAATTGATCATTTCGAAGGTTGGTTATGGTTCCTTGGGTAGTATTTATTATCCCGGGAAAATATCATGCGATCCGGTACCGGCTCCGTACCAAGGCGTCGGGCCTGGACCATGGGATGTGATAATACAGGCACGACTAGCGGAATTCCAGTTTAATTGCCATAAAATGCCAAAAAATGTAACTTGATCATTGCGAAGCGTTGGTTAGAGTTCCTTGTGCTGTATTTGATGTCCAAGAAAAATATCACGCAATCCGGTACCGGCTATGTACCAAGGCGTCCGGCCTGGACCATGGCAGGCGATAATAGAGGCACGACTGACGGAATTCCAGTTTATTTGCCTTAAAATGCCAAAAAATGTAACTTTATCATTTGGAAGCATTGGTTATGGTTTCCCGGAGAAATATCATGCGATCCGGTACCAGATTCGTACCAAGGCGTCCGGCTTGGACCATGGCAGGCGATATTACAGGCACGACTAGCGGAATTCTAGTTTAATTGCCATAAAATGCCAAAAACTGTAACTTGATCACTTTGAAGAGTTGGTTATAGTTACTTGTGTCGTATTTGATGTCCCAGACTGATATCATGCGATCTGGTATTGGCTTCATACCAAGGTGTCCGGCCTGGACCAATGGCAGGCGATAATACATACACGACTTGCAGAATTCCAGTTTAATTACCATAGAATGCAAAATAATGTAACTTGATCATTTCGAAGCATTGGTTATGGTTCCTTGGGTCGTATTTTATGTCCGGACAAATATCATGCAATTCGGAACCGGCTCCGTACCAAAGCGTCCGGCCTGGACCATGGCAAGCGATTATACAGGCACGATTGGCAGAACTCCAGTTTAATTGGCATAAAATGCCAAAAAAATTAACTTGATCATTTCGAAGCATTGGTTATGGTTCCTTGGGTCGTATTTGATGTCCCGGAGAAATAACATGCGATCCGGTACCAGATTCGTACCAAGGCGTCCGGCATGGACCATGGCAGGCGATATTAGAGGCACGACTAGTAGAATTCCAGTTTAATTGCCATAAAATGCCAAAAAATTAACTTGATCACTTCGAAGAGTTGGTTAGGGTTACTTGGGTCGTATTTGATGTCCCGGACAAATATCATGCAATCCGGTGTCCGCTCCATACCAAGGTGTCCGGCCTGGACCATGGATGGCGATAATACAGGCACAGCTGGCGGAATTCCAGTTTAATTGCCATAAAATGTAACTTGATAATTTCGAAGCATTGCTTTTGGGTCCTTGGGTCATATTTGATGTCCCAGACAAATATCATGCGATCCGGTACAAGCTCCGTACCAAGGCGTCCGGCCAGGACCATGACAGGCGATATTACAAGCACGACTAGCCGAATTCAAGTTTAATTGCCATAAAATGCCAAAAAATGTAACTTGATCATTTCAAGGAGTTGGTTATGGTTACTTGGGTCGTATTTGATGTCCCAGACCGATATCATGCGATCCGGTACAAGCTCCGTACCAAGGCGTCCGGCCTGGACTATGGCAGGCCATAATACAGGCACGACTGGTGGAATTCCAGTTTAATTGCCATAAAATTCCAAAACATGTAACTTGATCATTTTGAAGCATCGGTTATGGTTGCTTGGGTCGTATTTGATGTCTGGACAAATATCATGCGATTCGGAACCGGCTCCGTACCAAAGCGTCCGGCCTGGACCATGGCAGGCGATTACACAGGCACGATTGGCGGAATTCCAGTTTAATTGTCATAAAATGCCAAAAAAATTAACTTGATTATTTCGAAGCGTTGGTTATGGTTCCTTGGGTCGTATTTGATGTCCCAGAGAAATATCATTTGATTCGGTACCGGCTCCGTACCAAGGCGTCCAGCCTGGACTATGGCAGGCAATAATACAGGCACGACTGGTGGAATTCCAGTTTAATTGCCATAAAATCCCAAAAACCCTTTCGAAGAGTTGGTTATGGTT
Organism: Nicotiana paniculata; assembly: GCA_005239505.1. Taxonomy (NCBI): domain Eukaryota; kingdom Viridiplantae; phylum Streptophyta; class Magnoliopsida; order Solanales; family Solanaceae; genus Nicotiana; species Nicotiana paniculata. The sequence goes on from MDKI01207305.1 coordinate 10,003, forward strand.
TCTCTTGGGTTGTATTTGATGTCCCGGACAAATATCTTGCGATCCGGTACCAGATCCATACCAAGGCATCCGGCATGGGCCATGGATGGCGATAATACAGGCACGATTGGCTGAATTCCAGTTAATTTCCATAAAATGCCAAAAAATTTAACTTGATCGTTTCGTAGCATTGGTTATGGTTCCTTGGGTCATATTTGATGTCCCGAAAAAATATCATGCGACCAGGTACAGGCTGCGTACCGAGGCGTCCGGCCTGAACCATGCCATGTGGTAATACAGGCACGACTGGCAGAATTCAAGTTTAATTGCCATAAAATGCCAAAACATGTAACTTGATAATTTTGAAGCATTGGTTATGGTTCCTTGGGTCATATTTGATGTCCCGAACAAATATCTTGCGATCTGGTACCGGATCCGTACCAAGGCATCCGGCCTGACCCTGCCAGGCGATAATACAGGCACGACTAGAAAAATTCCAGTTTAATTGTCATAAAATGCCAAAACATGTAACTTGATAATTTTGAAGCATTGGTTATGGTTCCTTGGGTCGTATTTGATGTCCGGACAAATATCATGCGATCCGGAACCGGCTCCGTACCAAAGCGTCTGGCCTGGACCATGGCAGGCGATTATACAGGCACGATATGCGGAATTCCAGTTTAATTGTCATAAAATGCCAAAAAAATTAACTTGATCATTTCGAAGCGTTGGTTATGGTTCCTTGGGTCGTATTTGATGTCCCGGAGAAATATCATGTGATTCGGTACCGGCTCCGTACCAAGGCGTCCGGCCTGGACTATGGTAGGCGATAATACAGGCACGACTGGTGGAATTCTAGTTTAATTGCCATAAAATCCCAAAAACCCTTTCGAAGAGTTGGTTATGGTTTCTTGGGTTATATTTGATGTCCCGGACAAATATCTTGCGATCCGGTACTAGATCCATACCAAGGCATCCGGCATGGACCATGGATGGCGATAATACAGGCACGATTGGCTGAATTCCAGTTAATTTCCATAAAATGCCAAAAAATGTAACTTGATCGTTTCGTAGCATTGGTTATGGTTCCTTGGGTCATATTTGATGTCCTTAACAAATATCATGCGATCAGGTACAGGCTGCGTACCGAGGCGTCCGGCCTAAACCATGCCATGTGGTAATACAGGCACGACTGGCGGAATTCAAGTTTAATTGCCATAAAATGCCAAAAAATGTAACTTGATCATTTCAATGAGTTGGTTATGGTTACTTGGGTCGTATTTGATGTCCCAGACCGATATAATGCGACCCGGTACCGGCTCCATACCAAGGTTCTCCGGCCTGGACCATACATGGTGATATTACAGGCAGGACTGGCGGAATTCCAGTTTAATTGCCATAAAGTGTAACTTGATCATTTCGAAACTTTGGTTATGATTCCTTGGGTCATATTTTATGTCCCGAAAAAATATCTTGCGATCTGGTACCGGATCCGTACCAAGGTATCCGGCCTGACCCTGCCAGGCGATAATACAGAATCGACTACAAAAATTCCAGTTTAATTGCCATAAAATGCCAAAACATGTAACTTGATCATTTTGAAGCATTGGTTATGGTTCCTTGGGTCGTATTTGATGTCCGGACAAATATTATGTGATCCGGAACCGGCTCCGTACCAAAGCGTCCGGCCTGGACCATGGCAGGCGATTATACAGGCACGATTGGCGGAATTCCAGTTTAATTGTCATAAAATGCCAAAAAAATTAACTTGATCATTTCGAAGCGTTGGTTATGGTTCCTTGGGTCGTATTTGATGTCCCGGAGAAATATCATGTGATCCGGTACCGGCTCCGTACCAAGGCGTCCGGCCTGGACTATGGCAGGCGATAATACAGGCACGGCTGGCAGAATTCCAGTTTAATTAACATAAAATGCCAAAATAATTAACTTTATCATTTTGAAGCGTTGGTTATGGTTCCTTGGGTCGTATTTGATGTCCCGGAGAAATATCATGTGATCCGGTACCGGCTCCGTACCAAGGCGTCCGGCCTGGACTATGGCAGGCGATAATACAAGCACGACTGGTGGAATTCCAGTTTAATTGCCATAAAATCCCAAAAACCCTTTCGAAGAGTTGGTTATGGTTTCTTGGGTTGTATTTGATGTCCCGGACAAATATCTTGCGATCCGGTACCAGATCCATACCAAGGCATCCGGGATGGACCATGGATGGCGATAATACAGGCACGATTGGCTGAATTCCAGTTAATTTCCATAAAATGCCAAAAAATGTAACTTGATCGTTTCGTAGCGTTGGTTATGGTTCCTTGGGTCATATTTGATGTCCCGAACAAATATCATGTGATCAGGTACAGGGTGCGTACCGAGGCGTCCGGCCTGAACCATGCCAGGTGGTAATACAGGCACGACTGGCGGAATTCAAATTTAACTGCCATAAAATGCCAAAAATTTAACTTGATCATTTTGAAGTGTTGGTTATGGTTCCTTGGGTCGTATTTGATTTCCCTGAGAAATATAATGCGATGCGGTACCGGCTCTGTAGCAAGGCGTCCGTCCTGGACCATGGCAGGTGATAATACATGCACGATTGGCTAAATTCAAGTTTAATATCTATAAAATTCCAAAAAAATGTAACTTGATCATTTAGGAGCGTTGGTTATGGTTCTTTGGGTCGTATTTGATTTCCCGGACAAATATCATGCGATCCAGTATCGGCTCTGTACCAAAGCGTTCGGACTGGACCATGGCAGGCGATAATACATGCACGACTGGCGGAATTCCAGTTTAATTGCTATAAAATATGAAAAAGTTTAAATTAATCATTTCGAAGCGTTGGTTATGGTTCCTTGTGTCATATTTGATGTCTCGGATAAATATCATGAGATTTGGTACCGGCTCCGTACCAAGGATCCGACCTGGACCATGGCAAGCGATAATACAGGCATGACTAGTGGATTTCAAGTGTAATTGCCAAAAAATGCCAAATAATGTAACTTGATCATTTCGAAGCGTTGGTTATGGTTCCTTGGGTCATATTTCATATCACGGACAATGTCGTGCGACCCGGTATTGGCTCCGTACCAAGGCGTCCGACTTGGACCATGGCAGGCGATAATACACGCACGACTGTCGGAATTCCAAGTTAATTGCCATGAAATGCCAAAAAATGTAACTTGATCTTTTCAGAGCATTGATTATGGTTCTGTGGGTCGTATTTCATGTCCTGGAGAAATATCATGTGATCCGGTACCGGCTTTGTACCAAGGCATTCTGCCTGGACCATGGTAGGTGATAACAGAGGCACGACTGACCGAATTCTTGTTTAATTGCCATAAAATCCCAAAAAATGTAACTTGATCATTTCGAAGCGTTGGTTATGGTTCCTTGGGTCGTATTTAACTTCCACGACAAATATCATGCAATCCGGTACCGTCTCCGTACCAAGGCGTCCGGCCTGGACCATGGAAGGCGCTAATACAAGCACGACTGGCGGAATTCCAGTTTAATTGCCATAAAATGCCAAACAATGTAACTTGATCATTCCGAAGCGTTGGTTATGGTTCCTTGGGTCATATTTCTTATCTCGGAAAATATCATGTGACCCGGTACCGGATCCGTACCAAGGCATCCGGCCTGTACCATGGCAGGCGATAATACATGCACGACTGTCGAAATTCCAGTTTAATTGCCATAAAATGCTAAAAATATGTAACTTGATCATTTCAGAGTGTTAGTTATGGTTCTGTGGGTCGTATTTGATGTCCTAAAAAAATATCATGTGATCCGGTACCAGCTCTGTACCAAGGCGTCCGTCCTGGACCATGGCAGGCGATAATAGAGGCACGACTGACGGAATTCCAGTTTAATTGCCATAAAAAGCCAAAAAATATAACTTGATCATTTAAAAGTGTTGGTTATGGTTCCTTGGGTCGTATTTGATGTCCAGGACAAATATCATGCGATCCGGTACCAGCTCTGTACCAAGGCGTCCAACCTGGACCATGGCAGACGCTAATACAGGCACGACTGGCAGAATTCCAGTTTAATTTTCATAAAATGCCAAAAAATGTAACTTGATCATTTCGAAGCGTATGTTATGGTTCCTTGGGTCATATTTAATGTCCCGGAAAAATATCATGCGACCCGGTACCGGCTCCGTACCAAGGCGTCCGGCCTGGACCATAACAGGCAATAATACAGGCACGACTGGCATAATTCCACTATAATTGCCGTAAAATGCCAAAAATGTAACTTGATCATTTCGAAGCGTTCATTATGGTTCCTTGGGTCTTATTTCATATCCCGGACAACATCATGCGACCCGATACCGGCTCCGTACCAAGGCGTCCGACATGTACCATGGCACGCGATAATAAAAGGCACGACTATTGGAATTCCAGTTTAATTTCCATAAAAGACCAAAAATATGTAACTTGATAATTTCAGAGCGTTGGTTATGGTTCCGTGGGTCGTATTTGATGTACTGGAGAAATATAATGCGATCCGGTACCGGCTAAGTACCACGGCGTCCGGCCTGGACCATGGCAGGCGAAAATACAAACACGGCTGGCGGAATTCCAGTTTAATTGCCATAAAATGCCAAAAGATGTAATGTGATCATTTTGAAGCGTTGGTTATGGTTCCTTGGGTCATATTTGATGTCCTGGAGAAATATCATGCGATCCGATACAGGCTCCGTACCAAGGCGTCCGACCGGGACCATGGCAGGCGATAATACAGGCACGACTGGCGGAATTGAAGTTTAATTGCCATAAAATGCCAAAAAATGTAACCTGGTAATTTCGAAGCATTGGTTATGGTTCCTTGGCTCGTATTTCATGTCCCGGACAAATATCATGATATCCGGTACTGGCTCCATACCAAGGCGTCCGGCCTGGACCATGGCAGGCGATAATACAGGCACGACTAGCGGAATTCTAGTTTAATTGCCATATAATGCCAAAAAATGTAACCTGATCATTTCGAAGCGTTGGTTATGGTTCCTTGGGTAGTATTTGATGTCCACAACAAATATCATGCAATCCGGTACCGTCTCTGTACCAAGGCGTTCGGCCTGGACCATGGAAGGCGCTAATACAAACACGACTTGCGGAATTCTAGTTTAATTGCCATAAAATGCCAAAAAATATAACTTGATCATTCCGAAGCGTTGGTTATGGTTCCTTGGGTCATATTTCATATCCCGGAAAATATCATGTGACCCTGTACCGGCTCCGTACCAAGGCGTTCGGCCTGTACCATGCCAGGCGATAATACATGCACGACTGTCGGAATTCCAGTTTAATTGCCATAAAATGCCAACAGTATGTAACTTGATCATTTCAGAGCGTTAGTTATGGTTCCCTGGTTCGTATTTGATGTCCTGGAAAAATATCTTGTGATCCAGTACCAGCTCTGTACCAAGGCGTCCGGGTTGGACCATGGCAAGCGATAATAGAGGCACCACTGACGGAATTCCAGTTTAATTGCCATAAAATGCCAAAAAATATA
>ML306602.1:0-45329 GCA_005239505.1 Nicotiana paniculata
CCTATATTACTTGTCGACCACGTACACTTGCGTGTGCATTGGGAAATCAACCAACACTTATCTCCTTCCAAAAATGCTACATCACGCGCCCGCTGATCTGCGTAACTCTTCTGTCTGGACTGTGCTGTCTGCAGCCTCTCCTGAATTATCTTCACCCTCTCCAGAGCGTCTCTCACCAGATCTGTGCCATATAACCTGGCCTCGCCAGGCTCAAACCACCCGATAGGAGAACGACACCGCCGACCATATAAAGCCTCGAATGGAGCCATCTCGATGCTGGACTGATAACTATTATTTTATGCAAACTCCGCCAAAGGCGAGAACTGGTCCCACTGACCCCCAAAATCAATCACACACGCCCTGAGCATATCCTCCAATATCTGAACCGTGCGCTCTGACTAGCCATCAGTCTGAGGGTGAAATGCTGAATTGAGGTCTATCTGAGTGCCCATCCCACTGTGCAAAGCTCTCCAGAAGTGTGAAGTGAACTGATAACCTCGATCTGATATAATAGACACCGGCACACCATGCAACCGGACTATCTCTCGAATGTAAATATGAGCCAGCCTCTCTGTAGTATAAGTAGTAGCCACAGGAATGAAATGCACCGATTTGGTCAATCTATCCACAATGACCCAAACCGCGTCAAACTTCCACAAAGTCCGAGGCAACCCAACTACGAAGTCCATGGTGATGCGCTTCCATTTCCATTCAGGAATGGGCATCTGCTGAAACAGGCCTCCTGGCCTCTGATGCTCGTACTTAACCTGCTGGCAATTTAGACACCTAGCCACATACTGCACTATATCCTTCTTCATCCGCCTCCACCAGTAATGCTGTTTCAAATCACGATACATCTTCGTCGCTCCTGGATGAACAGAATATCGAGAATTGTGTTCCTCTGCTAGAATCCTCCCCCTCAGGCCATCAACATCAGGAACACACAATCGGCCCTAGAGTCTCAGAACACCATCCTCGCCCAAGGTAACCTCCTTGGACCTACCCTGGATTACCGTCTCCCGAAGCTCTGCCAGACATGGATCATCAAACTGTCGAGCCTTAATCTCCCCCAATAATGAAGACTGAGCAACCACATGAGCTAGAACTCGACGAGGCTCCGAAAGGTCCAATCTCACCAGGCGGTTGGCCAAGGACTGAATGTCCAAGGCTAAAGGTCTCTCCTCGGCTGCAATGTAGGCCAAGCTACCCATACTCGCTGCCCTCCTGCTCAAAGCATCTGCTACTACATTCGCCTTGCCCAGGTGATACAGAATAGTGATATCATAGTTCTTCAACAACTCGATCCACCTCCGCTGCCTCAAATTAAGGTCCCTCTGCTTAAATAAATGCTGCAAACTACGGTGGCCAATGTAGACCTCACAAGATACACCATACAAGTAGTGCCGCCAGATCTTCAAAGCATGAACAATCGCCGCCAGCTCCAAGTCATGCACAGGATAGTTCTTCTCATGAAACTTCAGATGGTGCGAAGCATAAGAAATAACTCTTCCATCCTGCATCAACACACATCCCAATCCGATGCGGGAAGCATCGTAATACACAGTATACACCCCAGACTCGGAAGGCAATAATAGAACTGGTGTTGAGATCAATGCTGACTTGAGCTTCTGAAAGCTCGCCTCACACTCGTCGGACCACCAAAACGGGGCATTCTTCTGAGTCAATCTAGTCAATGGAGATGCAACAGAAGAGAATCCCTCCACGAATCGACGGTAATAGCCTGCTAGACCCAGAAAAATCCTGATGTCTAAAGCTGAAGTAGGATGCGGCCAACTCTGAACTGCCTCAACCTTCTGCGGATCAACCTCGATACTCTCTCTGGATACCACATGCCCCCAAAATGCCACAGACTCCAACCAGAACTCGCACTTAGAGAACTTAGCATATAGCTTCTGCTCTCGCAAGGTCTAAAGCACAAATCTCAAATGCTGCTCGTGCTCACCCAGGCTCCGTGAGTAGATCAAGATGTCATCAATGAATACAATGACAAATGAGTCAATTTACGGCTTGAACAACCTATTCATCAAGTCCATAAATGTTGTTGGGGCATTAGTCAAGCCAAAGGACATCACTAGAAACTCATAATGGCCATATCTTGTGCGAAATGCGGTCTTCGGAACATCTGAAATCCGAATCTTCAACTGGTGATAACCCGATCTCAAGTCAATATTAGAGAACACAGGAGCACCCTGCAACTAATCAAACAAGTCATCAATGCACGGCAGAGGATACTTGTTCTTGATGGTCACTTTATTCAACTGGCGGTAATTAATGCACATCCGCATAGATCCATCCTTCTTATTCACAAATAAGACTGGAGCACCCCACGGTGACACACTCGGCCTGATGAGCCCCTTAGCCAATAACTCCTCGGGCTGCCCCTTCAGCTCCTTTAGTTCCTTAGGAGCCATAAGATACGGGGAATTGAATAGGCTGAGTATCTGGAACCAAATCAATACAGAAGTCAATGTCCCGATTTGGAGGCATGCCTGGAAGATCTGAAGGAAATACATATGGGAACTCTCGAACAAAAGGCACTGAATCAATGGTAGGAGACTCGGTGGTGGTGTCCTGCACATAAGCAAGGTAAGCGAAACACCCCTTCTCGACCGTACGCCGAGCCTTCATAAAGGAGATGACCCGGCTGAATGCACTAACTGAAGAACCTCTCCACTCCAGCCTCAGCGACTCAGGCATGGCTAAGGTAACTGTCTTGGCATGGCAATCCAACACAGCATGATAAGGAGATAGCCAATCCATGCCCAAAATAACCTCGAAATCAACCATGTCGAGCAATAACAGGTCGACTCTAGTCTCAAGCCCACAGAAAGTAATCACACAAGATCGGTAGACCCGGTCTACCACCACAGAATCGCCCATAGGAGTGGACACATGCAAGGGAGAACCCAAGGACTCACGAGGAATATCCAAAAAATGGGAAAATAATGCTGAAACATATGAGTATGTAGACCCTGGGTCAAATAACACTGAATCCTCTCTACCACAGACTGAAATGATACCTGTAATCACGGCGTCTGAGGCCACTACATCTGATCTGGTCGAAAAAGCATAGAATCTGGTTGTAGCACCTAAAGACTGAGCTCCCCCAGAACGAGCTGGAGCTGACTGACCCCCTACGGACTGGCCTCCCCCCCTAGGATGGCCCCTGCCAACCTGACCCCCACCTCTAAGCGGTCGAACTGCTAGTGCTGAAATCGTAGGCTGGTGACTCTGCTGCACGGCCTTGCCCCGATAGCTGGGACAATCCCTCCTTGTGTGGCCTAAGTTCGCACACTCGAAGAACCTCATATGTGACATATCCTGCTGTCCTGAAGAGTAAGACTCCCGAATGGCCGGAAGGCGATGAGAGTCATCTGACACAGCACTGAAATAGGAACCGGAGGATATCTGACGGCTGGAGTAATCACTGGGTGAACTGTGGATGGCTAGAGGACGGTAGGAGCGTGCTCTGGCATGGCACTGAACTGAGGCCCCGCTGGAACACCCCTGGGAGGTGGTGGAGGTTCTGCATATGAAGGCGTGCTGGACTGACCGCCTCCAAACTGACCCCTGCCCCTAGTTGGAGCACCCCTGAAATCACCTGTAAATCTGGCCCTCTTGTCCTGCTGACCCTGCTCCCTGCTCCTCAGTCGGTATCCCTCAATCCATCGAGCTATCTCGACTACAAGCTGGTACGGGGTACCCATCTCTACCTCTCTGGCCATAGAGGTCCGAATACCTGGATGTAAGCCTGCCACGAACTGCCGCACCCTCTCGGCATCAGTGGGAAATATCATAAGAGCATAGCGGGATAACTCTGAAAATCTCGCCTCATAATCAGTCACGGACATCTTCCCCTACTCCAACCGCTCAAACTGACCCCGAAGCTCCTCCCTCTCATAAGGTGGGATGTACATGTCCAGAAATAGTTGAGTAAACTGACTCCAGGTGACCGAAGGAGAATCTGCTGGCCTGCTAAGAAGATATGACTGCCACCAGTGGCGAGCTCTGCCCTCTAGCTGAAATGTAGTGAAGTCGACCCCATGCGACTCCAAGATCCTCATGTTATGCAGTCTATCCCTGCACCTGTCAATGAAGTCCTGGGCATCCTCACCCTGCTCACCCCGAAGACTGGAGGGCGAAGTCGGGTCCATCTATCTAGCATCTTCTGCTGGTCGCCCTCTATAACTGGCCTGGGCTCTGGCGCTGCTACTACAGGCTGAACCCCACCCACGGACGGTGTACCCGGAGTGTGGTGTGCTGCTACTGCCTGTCCCGTGGCCTGAGCAGTAGGGGTCTGGACTCCCCCTCCCGCCTGGGAAGTGGCAGGATCTACCGGAAGTATTCCTGCCTGGGACATGGTGTCCATAAATCTCAACATACGGCCCATGACCTCCTGGAAGTCGGGAGCCGTCATAAAGTCCGCTGGAGTGGGAGCTACTGGAGGCATCTCATCCTGCTCCTTAAAAGTAGGGTCCTCTGGTGGTATGACCGGTACAGCTCTAGGACGCCCTCGTCCCCTACCTCGGGCAGGTTCCCTCCCCCTGCCTTGACCACGACCTCGGGCGGCAGGGGCAGCGGCATCCCCCGGCTCAGGAACGTCGGATGCACACGTCCTCACCGTCTGTGAGAGAATAGAAGAACAACTTTGAGTACATCATCGATTGCACGAAAGAATATGAATCAAAGAGAAGTTTCTTAACACCCTATAGCCTTCTGAAGATAAGTACAGACGTCTCCATACCGATCCGCAAGACTCTACTGGGTTTGGCAGTGACTCGTGAGACTACGTGAACCTAATGCTCTGATACAACGTTGTCACGACCCAAATCCGAATTAAGGTCGCGATGGCGCCCAACAGCGGGGTTAGGCAAGCCAACATGAATTACATTAAGTGTCACCCTTCCCATTTGATTAATTATCCCAATGTTTACCAGTTTTAAACATTTATTAGCATGATGATAGCCTGTGACATAAATAAAATCATACGACACATGAGTCAAAAGATAAGCTTATGCATAAATATACAGCCCAAAACCCAAAATATGCTACGTGTGTGCCAGGAACTAGTGTCATGAGTATCATGGGCACTTATCTGAATATACAAGGATAATATATATATACACAATCCCACAGTCTGAATGAAGTAGATGGGAAAATGACAAAGGAAAATCCGGGGTGCTGCCAGAGATCGCCAGGAAGAGAGGCTCACCGCGAAGTTGAATCAGCTCAAGTCAGTATCTATCACCGGCCTGGTAATCAGATGTACCAGCCTCCTGACCTGTACAGTCAAGTACAGAAGAAGAAGTGCAGCATGAGTACATAATAAATATGTACCCAGTGAGTATACCGCCCAAACTCGAAGGAGTAGTGACGAGAGGTCGACTAGGTACTCACTAAGGTCCAGCAATATAATATATGACGAGATATGGATAAAGAAATAGGCATGAGAAACAATGAGCAACAAGTACATCGCGAATGATGAAATCCAGATAATAACTGAAAAAGGAACAACAAAGTACCAAAATCTTCTCTTAACCAATACCTGACACTCCAATTTTAAGCGACTCAGAACTCAAGTGATCATACACATACCAGGACAAGACGAACGGCCGGATTCATAAGGGTGGTTATAGGGACTGAGGTCATAAGCTAACCCACGATCGCGAATCATACCTGCGACTCGCGTGCTGACTCGATATAATAAGCTAACACACGATCACGCATCGTACATGCGACTCGTGTGCTGACTCGATAATGATAAGCTGACCCACGATCGCGCATCGTACCTGTGACTCGTGTACTGACTCGATAATAATAAGCTGACCCAAGGCCGCGCATCATACCTGTGGCTCGTGTGCTGACGAGATAACAAGTGTGTATATATATAAGTACATGTGTGTACCAAATCAACAGTGAACTCAATAGGAATGTGTCAATACCACGGATAGCCAACTGGGATCTAAATCATAATGTTTCATGTTTCCATATCACCTCGACAATAATTACAACTCTTAACACATACAAGGTACAAATAAGGCACATAGCGGCATGCTCGTGAGTCCTAAAGCTACCCGACATAGCAATATAGTCGCCATGTACAGACTCTCGTCACTTGGTACGTACGCAGCCCCCACAACATGTATACATAGAAAATAAGGAACCTATGGGGACATTTCCCCCTTACAAGATTGGAAAAGAGACTCACCTCGTGACGAAACCACCCCTCGGATCAAGGATGCGCCCGAATCTCCGAAATCTACCCTCGACGGCTCGCAACTAGCCAAATATAGTATAATGACATCAATGCATGCTCAAAGTAGGGAAATTATTCTAATTTTTCCAAAATTCAACATTCTTGAGAAATTCCCAAAATCCAACCCCGGGCCCACACGCTCGGATTCCGAAAATTCTCGAAGGGATCACTTACCCGAAGCCTAAGGATCATAATTATGTAACTTTACTGGAATGCATGGCAATCATTGGGTGATGTATCAAATTCTTAAAAGCCCTAACTTGTACTATCACAATTCTTGATTTTTTGCTGTTTTAGTCTAGTTGAATTACATGTAAAAATTTAGGAAAATAGAGAGGAATTACTCACCTTAGCATTATATAGGCCGTGGAGGGTGCTGCTCAAGCTTGAAGGCTCTCTAATGGAGTTTGTGTATGAGAAATAATGAAGACAACCCGTTTTTAAACATTTAAAGAGGTCTGCCTACAGGGATTTCTGCACCTGCGACCCGGGACCGCACCTGCTGTCCCGCACCGGCGAGAAAAGAATCGCACCTGCGGAAAATGGCGAGAGGGCTGGGGATCGCACCTGCGGAGGGGTTTCCGCACCAGCGGACCCGCTCCTGCGGAAATTGTTCTGCACCTGCGAAGGTAGGGGGGCCTCTGGGATTTCGGACCTGCGAGGCTGGGACCGCAGGAGCGGTCCTGCACCTGCGGCTGGGCAACCGCACCTGCGGTCACACCAGCAACAGCTGCACCAGCAGTTGTTTTAGATGGTTTTTGGCCTCGTTAGGTGTCCGGGAGGCATCTGGGCCCACCCGAGCCCTAATCCAAATATACCAACGAGTCCCAAATTATAATCTGGACTCGCTCGAGCCTTCAGAACACCCAAAACACCGCTAAAACTCAAAATCACTCCCCCAAACCCCAAGAACCAAACTTAGAATTTTTAAGTTTTCTAGACTTCGCTCACAACGCGCCGAACCGACCTATACAACTCAGAATGACCCCAAATTTTGCAGGAAAGTCATAATTAACATAACGGATCTATTCCCTGTCTCGAAATTCCGTTCGGACCTCGATAACACAAATACACGTCCCAAACCAAAATATGAACTTAAGGAACTTCTTATTTCAATATTGGGCGCCGAAATGCCCCCGGGTCATCAGAAACCCAATCCGAACATACGCCCAAGTCCGAAATCATCATACGGAACTACTGGAGCTATAAGAACTCGATTTCGAGGTTTTTTGCTCAAAATGTTGACCAAAGTCAAACTTGGCCAAATAGGCCAACCTTAAGGAACCAAGTGTTCCTAAATCACTCCCAAATCCCGAACCACCCGCCCCCGCAAGTCATAAAGCACGAATAGCCACTATGGAAAACTTCATTTAGGGGAACGGGGTCCTAATACGCGAAACGACCGGTCGAGTCGTTACATCTATGCACCACCAAATTACTAGTTAAACGAATCCCTTCCCTAATCCCAAGTATTTGATTCCTGATTTAATTGTTTGCATGATTTCTATGCCTCCATGTCTACTTGTTTTCATCAACTTGTTGTTAAGTATCATTTTAAGAAATTCGAAAGTGTTAGTCGTTACCCTGGATTCATTGTGATATATGAAAGGTTGAGCTGGTTGATAGTGTTCTTCGATATATATATATATATATATATATATATATATATATATATATATATATATATATATATATATATATATATATATATATATAAATTCCGGTTGGTTTCATTGTCAAATGATAAATGATGAAGTTATGAGCAGTACGGCTTTCTGTTTACAATTGTTGAGGCAAAATTATTGTGAAAGGCATTAACTCGAATTGTGAAATCTTTTATAAATAAATGTGATGTGATTGTCTGGTGGGAGCGGGTTGCACACCACAACAAGGAGTGATAAGGGTGGACAGGTGGGATCGGATTGCACTCCGCTATAGGAGAAATAAGGGTGATATATATATAGGGAAGAGCAATTAGGGTGGACAGGTGGGAGCGGGTTGAGCGCATCAACAAGGAGCAATAACAGAGAATATTTACGATTTACTGATTTGAAACACAAGGAACGGAAAATTTTCTATTTTACTCTACTGTTTTTCTTATATTTTGCACTTACGGGTATTAGAAAGTGAAATTTGGAAACTTTGAAATTTATGTGAGAATTGGTTGTAGTTGCGGCCTAGAAAAGGTGGCTGGGTCATTTTATTTAATGCTACAGTTTATTGCTTTCGTTTAGTTTAGAATTCTTTCTTGCTTCATTTTACAATGTTCACATGTTATGTTATAAATGCCCCGCCGTAGCTCGTCACTACTTCGTCGAGGTTAGGCTCGGCACTTACTCAGTACATGGGGTCAGTTGTACTAATACTACACTCTGCACTTTTTGTGCAGATTCAGGTACTGGTCAAAGCTGATCCTTTGATCATAGTTTAGCATTTACACGGAGACACGAGGTAGATTTGCTGGCGTCCGCAAATTCCTGGAGTCTTCTCCTATTTTTATTTAGACACTATTTTTAGTTCATTCAAAACAGAAATACATTTATTTCAGCCAATTTATTTGTAGTATTCTTTAGTAGTTCGTGAATTGTGACATCAGACCCTAAGTAGTTTATTATTATTATTAGCTCATGATTCGTTTATTATTCTAAACACTATTTATGCTATCATTTACTTGGAAATTTTAGATTCATCATCCTTATTTAAATTGTTGATTTATGTTTTAGTAAATATTCCAAGTAACTGGTTAATTAAGTTCTAACATTGGCTTGCCTAGCAAGTGTGGTGTTAGGCGCCATCACGATCCCGAGGGTTGGGAATTTGGGTCGTGACAGAACATAATCTATATGTTAAGTTCTCCAAGTGTGAGTTTTATTATATTCAGTGGCATTCTTGGGGTATGTGGTATCAGGCGAGGTTATTAAGGTGGATCCTAAGAAGATTGAGGAAGTTTAGAGTTGGCCTCGTCCTACTTCGGCGACCGAGATCAGGAGTTTCTTGGGGTTAGCAGATTATTATCGTCGGTTCGTGGAGGGCTTCTCATACGTTGAAACACCATTGACTAGATTGAGCCAGAAGGGTGCTCAGTTTAGTTGGTCCGATGATTGTGAGGCGAGCTTCCAGAAACTCGAGTCATCTTTGACCACAACACCAGTCCTTGTGTTGCCTTCCTGTTTGGAGATTTATACTGTGTATTGCGATGCTTCACGCGTTGGCTTGGGTTGTGTATTGATCCAGGAGGAGCGAGTGTTGATACCTAATTTTTTCTCAAATTATTTTAAATTTTGCATATACACCTTTAAAATCACTTTTTATAATAACTGGTATTTTCCCATAATTTTTCACATTATTATCAATTTATTTTCTAATTTTATTCAGTACTTCACATCCAATAATTATTTATAAATTACATTACAAATAATTTTAAAATATTTCCTAGCTCAATATATCATTTTCTTAACCCCATTAGGATTTAATTATTTCACAAATTAGTCAATTTGGCATGATTTGTCCATAATTACAATAAATTTGCAATTATAAACTAATTGTGCATTTTATACCATTTTAATTCAATAGTTAGTCATTTCGCATTTTTAATATTAGTTAATTACCTTAATTTCACCTATTTAAGCGTAAGTTAATTTTATGTAATTATTATCTATTTCTATTAATTATTTATCTATTTAATCGTGTATTTAACAATTAGCCCCTTCCTATTTAAAATATAGCCCAATATAATTCAATTTCAGCCTATTGAAACCAACCCAATTACATAACCCAATACCCAAGCTCAATCTCTATCCTACCCGACCCAACGTCTGAATGACCCAAAACCAACCTTCCTTAATTAAACTAGGTGACTAACCCCTATCCCCCGTCTCTCATTTCACTCCCCTCACACTCATCTCTATATTTTCTCTCTATCTCCAGGTTCTCTCTAGAACCTTCCCGTCTCTTCATCTCTGATGGACACTGTCCACCTTCTCCGGCCACTTCCCTCGCCGGAAACCATAGCCTGTCATCATCCCCTGGCCCCTGCTTCACCCCATGCCGGTTTGATGCTACCCTAATGTTCTCATGTGAACCTGGAGTGGTTCAACTAATCCCATGGTCCCTCATGCCATTTTCCGGCCACCTCCGGCTGTTTGAGTAAGATCTGTGACTTTTCCGGCTAAAGCCGGTGACATTTTTAAGGTTTCTTATTTTCTCTAGGTTCTCTGAAACCCTAACGCTTAAGATTTTCTGATTTTTCTTTAGATCTATGTATGTTATGACTTCATTGTTGTTTTCCTCAAAGATTCTCCGATTTTTCCTAAAAATGCTCTTCGTTTTAAAACTAGGGTTTCATGATCCCTTTTTAAAACGATTTTTTCTATGACTTTAGTATTATCCTAAGGTTTCTACTATATTTTAATGGTTTATTTTAAGCTTGTCCTCTATCCGAGTTACTATGTTGAAAACCCTAATTTTCTTAAGATTCTGAGTTCGTCTTTGGTACTGTGTTCAATTAATCTGTATATTCCTTATGAACATTCTACGATTCTGTGATTTTGCCCTATGTTTTCCTGCCTATTATGTGGTTCTACTCTGTTTTGTTCATCACTGTTGCTGAAACCTCACTTCTCCTACTTGTGTTTAACATCTACTCCATTAAATTAGGCCATGCTTTATAGGGTTTCTGACTTTCGAGTTCATTCTGTTTGTTCTCATAAGCTTGTGCTAATCTCTCCTAAATTAGTATTGTTCTCTATTTGCGGGTCTTCGAATCCCTGTGATTGGTTCTTCAATGATCTTGTATGATATTCTATACTGATTCTTGAGATATTTCTTTAATTAAGGTTAGTTTCCTGTTTGTCCTTGCCTATAGCATGTTACCCCGCTTATATGTGATATTTTCCTTGAATTTATAATTTTGTGCATGTCCTTTATAATCCCATATTGATTTGAATTGCTTGTGAGATGTTTTTCCCTAATTAAGACTGATTCCCTGTGATTTTAGTCCCATCCGTGATTCTAGGGATAATTGCCAGAACTAATTTATATTTTTTACCATATATGACACAAGCACGGAGCATATCCTCCAAGATCTGAATAGTAAGCTCGGATTGCCCGCCGTCTGAGGATGAAATGTTGTGCTCAACTCAATTCGGGTACCCAATTCACGCTGAACTTCCCTCCAAAAGTGCGAGGTAAACTGTGTACCTCGATCAGAAATAATAGACACGGGCACACCATGAAGGCGAACAATCTCCCGAATATATATCTCGGCCAACCGCTCTGAAGTATAAGTACTTGCCACTGGAATGAAATGTGCTGATTTAGTCAGCCTATCCACAATAACCCAAACTGCGTCGAATTTCCTCTGAGTGTGTGGGAGTCCAACAACGAATTCCATAGTGATACGCTCCTACTTCCACTCAGGAATCTCTACCTGCTGAAGTAAACCACCGGGTCTCTGATGTTCATATTTCACTTGTTGGCAATTCAAACAACGAGCCACATAAGAAACAATGTCCTTTTTCATCCTTCTCAACCAATAATGCTGCCTCAAATCCTGGTACATTTTGGCTGCACCTGGGTGAATAGAATACTTAGAACTGTGAGCCTCCTCAAGGATCAACTCACGAAGCTCATCAACATTAGGTACACATATACGACCATGCATCCTCAATACACCATCATCTCCAACTGTAACCTTATTGGCACCACCATGTCGAACTGTGCCCCTAAGAACCATCAAATGCGGGTCATCATCCTGCCGGTCTTTGATACGCTCGAATAAAGAAGACCGAGCGACTGTACAAGCTAGAGCACTTTTGGGCAAATTATCCAACCTCACGAGCTGATTAGCCAAAGTCTGAACGTCTGAAGACAACGGTCTCTCAGAATAAATGCAAGGATGCCCATACTCACCGACTTTCTACTCAATGCATCGGCCACCATATTGGCCTTCCCTGGATGATATAATATAGTGACATCATAATCCTTCAATAATTCTGACCATCTCCTCTATCTTAAATTAAGATCCTTTTGCTTGAATAAGTACTGGAGACTGGATGTCTGTGAAAACCCCATACTGCACACCATAAAGATAGTGCCACCAAATCTTTAGTGCATGAACAATGGCTGCCAATTCTAAGTCATGAACAAGATAATTCTTCTCATGGACTTTCAACTGTCGAGACGCATATGCAATCACCCTGCCATCCTACATTAATATTGCTCCAAGTCCAACTCGAGAAGCATCACAATAAACCGTGAAGGAACCTGAACCTGATGGTAACACCAACACCGGTGCTGAAGTCAAGGCTATCTTGAGCTTTTGAAAGCTCGCCTCGCACTCATCTGACCATTTAAATGGGGCACCTTTCTGAGTCAATTTAGTTATTGGGGCTGATATGGATGAAAACCCCTCCACAAAACGACGGTAGTAACCCGCCAAACCCAAGAAGCTCCTGATTTCCGTGGCTGAAGTGAGTCTAGGCCTGTTCTTGACTGCCTTTATCTTATTAGGATCTACCTGAATACCCTCTGCTGATACGATATGGCCCAAGAAGGCTACTGAATCCAACTAAAACTCACATTTTGAAAACTTTGCATACAATTGATTATCTCTCAAAGTCTGGAGTGTTATACGGAGGTGTTGTTCATGCTCCTCTCGGCTGCGGGAGTATATCAGAATATCATCAATGAATACGATAACGAAAGAATCAAAATGATGCTTGAAAACTCGATTCATCAAGTCCATAAAGGCTGCTGGAGCATTAGTCAAACCAAAGTACATCACCAGAAATTCATAGTGTCCATACCTCGTCCGAAAGGCTGTCTTAGGAACATCGGATGCCCTAATCTTCAACTAATGGTAATCAGATCTCAGATCAATTTTCGAAAACACACTGGCACCCTGAAGCTGATCAAATAAATCACCAATTCTCGGCAATGCATATTTATTCTTGAAAGTAACCTTATTCAACTGCCGGTAATCTATACACATCCTCATCGACCCATCCTTCTTCTTTACGAAAAAATCGGTGCACCCCAAGGCGAGACACTGGGTCTAATAAAACCCTTATCAAGCAAGTCTTGCAACTGCTCTTTAAATTCTTTCAAGTGTGGTGGGTCCATCTGATATGGAGGAATGGAAATGGGCTGAGTGTCCGGAGCCACATCAATACAAAAATCAATATCCATGTCGGGTGGCATTCCCCTTAGGTATGCAGGAAACACCTCGGGAAACTCGCGAACAATAGGCATTGAATCTATAGAAGAAACTCCAGCCTCAGAATCACCAATATGAGCTAAATAAGCAAAACATCCCTTCTCAACCATGCGACGAGCCTTGGCATAAGAAATCACTTTGCTGGGAGAATGACCAGGAGTCCTTTTCCATTCTAATCGAGGCAACCCTAGCAAAGCTAAAGTAACTGTCTTGGCGTGACAGTCCAAGATTGCATAATAAGGCGACAACCAATCCATGCCCAATGTAACATTAAAATCGACCATGTCAAGAAGCAAAAGGTCTACACTAGTTTCAAGACCTTCAATGACTACTACGCATGAACGATACACACGATCTACCACAATAGCATCCCCCACCGGCATAGACACATAAACAGGAACACTCAAGGAATCGTGGGGTACAACCAAATACGAGCAAAATATGATGACACATAAGAATAAGTAAGCCCCGGATCAAACAAAACTGAGGCATTTCTATCACAAACTGAAATGATACCTGTAATGACAGCATCGGAGGACTCCGCCTCAGGTCTAGATGGGAATTCATACAGTATGGGCTAGGATCCACCACCTTGAACTATGTCTCTGGGAGGACCTCTGATAGGCGGACTCCACCTCTAGCGGGCTGGCCTCCACCCCTAGCGGCCTGACCTCCACTTCTAACAATCTGGCCTCTACCTCTAGCCCCGGCTGGCTGGGCAGGTGGTGCTGGAACTATAGCACGGGAACCCTGGTACTGATGCCGATTACCCGAAAGTCTCGGATAAGCTCTCCGAATATGCTCATATTCACCACACTCAAAACATCTCTCCTGATATAGAGACTGACCCTGACGAACCGACTGACCTCGATAATAACTCTGCAGAGGAGTTGCTCTAATAGGAGCTGATGGTGCACTGTAAACTGGCTGAGCAGAAGAAGGCGTGAAAGAACCGCGACCACCTGAAGTACCATGTGAAGCCTGAAGTGTTGAATGGAACGGCCTGGAAGATTGGCCTCTGATGAAATTAACCCCGCCTCCAGATGAGGCATCAGTGAAACCAATGGAATGGTGGGGTCTTTTGTCTGATCCCTGACATCCCATCCCGAGAACTGACTCAACTCTCTGGGCCATATTAGCCGCATCCTAAAATGAAATCTCAGTCCCTGTCTCCTTGGCCATCTACAACCTGATGGGCTGAGCAAGTCCCTCAATAAATCTCTTGACCCTCTCTCTCTCTGTGGGCAACAAAAGAATAACATCTCTAGCCAAGTCCACAAAGCGATTTTCATACTGGGTCACAGTCATGCTGCCCTGCTAAAGATGCTTAAACTGATGACGATTCTCTTCTCTAGTAGTAACAGGCAAAAACTTCTCCAAGAAGAGGTGTGAAAACTGATCCCAAGTCAAAGCAGGTGACCCAGCTGGTCTAGTCAACAAGTAATCCCTCCACCATTTCTTGGCGGAACTAGTCATCTGAAAAACAGCAAAATCGACTCTATTGGTCTCTAAAATGCCCATATTCCGTAGAACCTCATGGAAACTATCCAAATATTCCTGTGGGTCCTCTGAAGTAGCACCACTGAAATGAATAGGGAAAAGCTTAATGAACATGTCTAGTCTCCACAAGGCATCTGAGGACATAGCTACTCCATCAACAAGCGGCTCTGTAGCAACTGGTTGAATTACCCCGACCAGATTAGCTGTTGGGGTATGAACTTGAGGAGTAGTCTGATCAGGAGTGTGGGTATCAGGAGTCTGGACCCCTCCTCCAGCCTGAGATACGGCTACTGCCACAGGGAGTGTGCCTGTCTGACTTATGCTCTCCACAAGGCCCACTAGTCGGACCAAATCATCCTGAAGCACTGGGGTAGCAATAAACCCCTCTGGGACCTGAGTTGGTCCCGCTAGAACGATCTAAACTGGAACCCCCTCATTAATCTCTATTTGGGGCTCCACAGCTGGGGTTGCTGTATTAGCTATGGGCTGAGTCCTGCCCCTGCCTCAGCCTCTGCCCCTGGTAGGAGTTGCTGCTGCTGCTGGACCGGATTGTTGGTTAGCGGAAGAAGAAGCACGTGTTCTCGCCATCTGCGAGAGAATAAAAGAGTTCAGTCAGTATTTGAGATGTCAAGAATCGCACGATAGAGTAGAAATAAAAATTGAGTTTGTTCCTAACTTCATAGCCTTTGAGAGATAAGTACAGACGTCTCCGTATCGTTCCTTCAGACTTTATTAAGCTTGTTCGTGAATTGTGAGACCTAGGCAACCTAGAGCTCTGATACCAACTTGTCACGACCCAAATTTACAACCCTCGGGATCGTGATGGCGCCTAACACCACACTTGCTAGGCAAGCCTATGTTAGAACTTAATTAACCACTTCCTTGGAATATTTACTAAAACATAAATAAAAAATTTAAAAATGGATGCTGAACTAATATTTCCCAATAAATGATATCATAAATAGTGTTTAGAATAATAAACGAATCACGAGCTAATAATAATAATAATAATAAACTACCCAGGGTCTGGTGTCACAATTCACGAATTACCAAAGAATACTACAAATAAATGGGATGAAAAAAATGTATTTCTGTTTTGAATGAACTAAAAACAGTGTCTAAATAAAAATAGGAGACACCCGGAATCTGCGGACGCCGGCAAATCTACCTCGTGTCTCCCGTAAATGCTCAACTATGATCAAAGGATCAGCTTTGACCAGCACCTAGATCTGCACAAAAAGTGCAGAGTGTAGTATCAGTACAACCGACCCCATGTACTGAGTAAGTGTCGAGCCTAACCTCGACGAAGCAGTGACGAGGCTACGACGGGGCATTTATAACATAACCTGTGATTATTGTAAAATGAAGCAAGAAAGAATTCTAAACTAAACAAAGCAATAAACTGCAACATTAAATAATATGACCCAGCCACCTTTTCCAGGTCGCAGCTATAACCAATTCTCACATAAATTTCCAAGTTTCCAAATTTCACTTTCAAATAACCGTAAGTGCAAAATATGAGAAAAACAGTAGAGTAAAATAGAAAATTTTTTGTTCCTTGTGTTTAAAATCATTAAATCGTAAATATTCTCCCTTATTTCTCCTTGTTGCGGCGCTCAACCCGCTCCCACCTGTCCACCCTTATTGCTCCTCCGTATATATTTATCACCCTTATTTCTCCTGTTGCGGCGTGCAACCCGATCCCACCTGTCCACCCTTATCACTCCTTGTTGCGGCATGCAACCCACTCCCACCAGACAATCACATCACATTTATTTATAAAAGATTTCACAATTCGAGTTAATGCTTTTCACAATAATTTTGCCTCAACAATTGTAAACAGAAAGCCGTACTACTCATAACTTGATCATTTATCATTTCACAATGAAACACACTGGAGTTCTATATATATCGAAGAACACTATCAACCAGCTCAACCTTTCATATATCACAATGAATCCAGGGTAACAACTAACACTTCCGAATCTCATAAAACAATACTTAACAACAAGTTGATGAAAACAAGTAGACATGGAGGCATAGAAATCATGCAAACAAATAAATAAGGAATCAAATACTTAGGGATTGGGAAGGGATCACGTTTAACAAGTAATTTTGGTGGTGCATAGACACTCGTCATCTCACCTATACACCACACACATGCAATTCACATAGCATTTAGGTTGGGGACCTATTCCCTCAAGTCAAGGGTAAACCAAGCAGTTACCTCAATTCAGCAAGCCACTCACTGCTCAATCACAACTTTTCCTTTATATTTTGCCTTCAATTAACTCGTATATAATCATAATTGGGTTTAATATCATTAATCATTATTATAGGAATTAACTTTATTGAAAAATCATGGGTTTTCTAAGTTTTCCCAAAAATCCCTAATTCTACCATGAAAATTCTAGATTCTAGGTTGGAATCTTGTAAAAAGTGGTTAACGATTGAAAGTGATGAATTAGAATACACTTACCTATGATTTGGAGAAGAAAATATTTTGGAAAAATCGCCTCTTTCATTCTAGGGTTTTGTTATTTTTGAAAAGTGGTAAAATAATTACAGATGGGCTATATATATACGCGCCTCAGGACTAATAACTGTTGTCAGCGGAATTAGGGGTGTGGCGGGCGAATCTGGGCTTCACAAACCGCGGTCAGTGGAATTTTGGGCGCTGCAACAGAAACTGATCTGCGGCCGCGGAATTCTAAGCACTGTCGCGTTTTCAGGTTCAGAGAACCGGAACCTGCAACCTGCAACTTTGTAATCCCCCAGTTATTTTTCTATGAATCAAAACACTCTGTGGCCTACTCGAAACTCACCCGAGCCCTCGGATCTCCAATCCAAACATGCACGCAAGTCTAAAAATATCATACGGACTTACTCGTGCGATCAAATCATTGAATTTAACCACAACATCATGATTTTCCTCCAGAACACTCAAATTTCAGTATTTCTCAACCGGACATCCAAATCACGTCAAATAAATTCCGATTCTCATCAAACTTCACAAGTACGACTTTCATATTATAACAAACTTGTACCGGGCTCCGGAACCAAAATACAGACCCGATACCAGTGAGTTCAAACAATAGTCATTTCCTTTAAAAATTTCAGTATAACAATTTTCTTTAAAATTATTTTCTAAGGCTAGGGACCTCGGAATTCAATTCCTAGCATTCGCCCAAGTCCCATATTTTACTGCGGACCTCCCGGGATTATCAGAACACAGATCCGGTTCCGTTTACTCAAAATATTGACCAAAGTCAACCAAAACCAAATTTTTAACTCTAAAAATTTCTATTTTTCTCATATTTTCACATAAATGCTTTACGGTTTCACGCCCGGACTGAGCACGCAAATTAAGGTAATTTAAATTAGTCTTTTTAAGGCTAATAAGCCTGCAATAGAGTCTTAATTCGTAAAATGGCCCTTTGGGTCATCACATGTTCCCTCAAGGTCTGAAGCACCACTCTCAAATGCTGCTCGTACTCCTCCATGCTACGTGAGTAATTCAAGATGTCATCAATGAAGATAATAATAAAGGAATCAATATAAGGCATGAACACCCTGTTCAACAAGCCCATAAACGTCGCTGGAGCACTAGTCAAGTCGAAAGACATCACTAGAAACTAATAATGGCCATATCTAGTACAAAAGGTAGTCTTCAGAACATCTGAGTTCCGAATCTTCAACTGATGGTACCCCGATCTCAAGTCAATCTTAGAAAATACTCTAGCACCCTGCAACTGGTCAAAACAATCATCAATACTCGGCAACGGGTACTTGTTCTTAATGGTGACTTTGTTCAGCTGGCGGTAATCAATGCACATTCTCATAGTCCCATCTTTCTTCTTCAAGAATAATACTGGTGCACCCCAAGGTGATACACTCGGCCTAACGAACCCCTTTGCTAGCAACTCCTCAAGTTGTTCCTTTAACTCCTTCAACTCTTTCGTAGCCATACGGTACGGTGGAATAGATATAGGCTGAGTGCCTGAGGCCAAGTCAAGACAGCATCAATATCACAATCAGGTGGCATGCCTAGCAGGTCAGAATGAAACACATCAGCAAACTCCCGAACTACTGGCACTGAATCAATCGTCGGAGACTCTGCGGTAGTATCCCGAACATAGGCTAGATAAGCCAAGAAACCCTTCTCAACCATGTGTCGAGACTTCATAAATGATATAACCCGACTATGTGTACTGACAAACGAACCCTTCTACTCCAATTTAGGCAACTCTGGCATCACTAAGGTAACAGTCTTGGCATGGCAATCAAGGATGGCGTGATCCGGAGATAGCCAGTCCATGCCAAGGATGACCTCAAAATCAGTCATATCAAGCAATAGAAGATCCTCCTTAGTCTCATATCTACAGAATGTAATCATACAGGACCGATAGATCTGATCCACAACAATAGAATCGCCCACAGGAGTGGACACATAAACAGGAGTACCCAAGGACTCACGAGGAATATCCAGAAAATGAGCAAATAGGGATGGCACGTACGAATAAGTATATCATGGATAAAATGATATTGAAGCATACCTAAGGCAGATAGAGATAATACATGTGATCACGGCATCTAAGGCCACTACATTTGGTCTTGCTGGAAAAGCATAAAACCTAGCTGGAGCGCCACCTGGCTGGCCTCCGCCTGCCTAACCTCCACCTCCGGGACGACCTCTACCCACATGTCCACCGGTTCTGGGCGGCCGGACGACTGGTACGGCTACTGGAGCTGTAATTATGGGTTGCTGACCTTACTGCACTACCTTGTCCCGAAGCCTGGGGAAATGACTCTTCATGTGACTAGGATCTTCGCATTCATAACAACCTCTCGGTGTGGTGGGCTGCTTCCCTGAAGCCTGACACTGATGGCCTGAATATCCACCAGAAGAACCCTGGATAGCTAGCGGGCGGTGTGAATTCTCTAGCATGGCACCGAAGTAGGCACTGGAAGAACCCTAATGACCGAAGTACCCACTAGAAGAAGTCTGAATGGCTGGCGGCCGGCAAGAATTCTCCGGCATTGCACTAAAACATGGTCGCGCTGGAACACCCTGAGTAGGTGGTGGTGCTGAATATGGGGGCCTCCCGGGATGACCCCTCCCACAGTGACCTCTGCCCCCAGCTGGGGCACCTCCAAATTCTCTAGAAAAATGTGACCTCTTGTCCCGCTGCATCTGCTTTCTACCCCTCTGACGGTAACCCTCAATCCTATGAGCAATCTTCACCACTAACTAATAGGGAGTGTCTATCTCAACCTCCCGAGCCATGCTAGCCTGAATTCTTGAGTGTTGTCCTGCAACAAACCTCCGTGCTCGCTCTGCCTCAGTTGGAAGTATCATAAGTGCATCGCGAGACAGCTCAAAAAATTTGGCCTCATACTCGGTCGCTAACATCTGGCCCTGCTCGAGCTGCTCAAATTGACACCGCAACTCTTCCCTTTAGGAAGGTGGAATATACCTATCCAAGAACAAGCGTGTGAACTGGTCCCAAGTCATGGGAGGATAATTAGCTGGTATACCAAGAAGATAAGAGTGCCACCACCTATGTGCGCTGCCCTCCAACTAAAAGGTAGTGAACTCCATCCCGCGAGACTCCAATATCCTCATGTTGTGCAGTCTCTCCCAACACCTATCAATAAAGTCCTGAGAATCCTCATGTCGCTCACCCCCAAAGTCCGGGTGAATCCAGGACTATCTGTCCAAAAGCTTCTGCGGCTCACCGACCGTAACTGGTCTGGGCTCAGGTATAACTACTTCAACTGGCTGGACCCCGCCTATGGGTAGTGTACCCGGGGTCTGATATACGACAGATACATGCCCAGGTGCCTGAGCACTAGGGGTCTGTGCTCCCCTTCCCGCCTGATGTATGGCTGGGTTTGCTAGAAATAAACCAGCCTAGATCATAGAATCCGTGAACCGCAGCATACAGAGCATGACCTCCTAAAAGCCCGGTGCTGACACGAAATCTACCGGATTTGGCTATGTTGCAGGCACCTCACCCAGCTCCTCAACAATGGGATCCTCCATTGGATCCAGTGGTGGTACAATTGGGGAAAATCTAGGACATCCAGGCTCCCTAACTCGGGCCGGTGCCCTCCCCAGACCTCTACCTCAGCCTCTCGCAACGGGGCGAGCAGTTCCTCCTGGGTCCGGAACATCTATCGCGCGCATTCTCCCCATCTGTGAGAGAGTAAGAGAAGAAACTTAGCATACCATCAACTGCACGATAGCATATGAATAAAGATTAGTTTCCTAACGCCCTATAGCTTCTCTAAGATATGTACGGATGTCTCCGCACCCATCCGCAAGACTCTAGTGCTTTACCATGTTGTCACGACCCAATTTCATTATAGGCCGTGATGGCGCCCAAAACCGATGTTAGGCAAGCCAACATTGATTAGTCTAGTTACTTCCATTATTAATGTGTTTGCTAAGTGAATAACGTCCTTCATTAATAAAAGTTTTAGCAATTTACAGCTATAAAGTAATTAAACAAAAGCAACAGAGTGCAAATTGGAGTCATAACTATAAATCCAAAACCATAACACTACTAGTGTGCGTGCCAAGACCTGGTGTCACAATTATGTGGGCATTCTAGTAGAATTTACAAAAGAATACTAGTCTACTGTCTGAAAAAGAAATAGACAGAAACGAACAAAAAGAAAGACTCCAGGTGCTGCATAACGACTCGGAAAGCAGCTCACCGTGAAGTCTCTAAGTGCAAGTCAAGCGTGCGTGCCGGACCGGCAACCAGATGCAACTGCCTCAGATCCTGCACATTCAAGTGTAGAAGTGTAGCGTGAGTACATAAACAACATGTACCTAGTAAGTATCTAGTCTAACCTCGAAGAAATAGTAACGAGGGATCGACTCAGACTGTCACTAGCCAACAATATAATAATATAAAGTTCTAAGTAAACATGGATTACACAATGATAATAGAACTCAAAGCAAGAAGTAAGTAAAAAAAAACCTCTCTCAAGTAAGAATTAATTCATTACTCTCACCCATTCCTGTCCTCCTTTCAAGTATGTGAAACATTATTAAATAATAAAGGGATTTTGATATCGTTACGCACGAGTAATGCCGAGGAAGTACGGCCCGATCCAAATATACATAATAATAAATTGTGCACTGTCGAGGGTCGAACGATCCGAACCATATAATATATCCATAATTCCTGCCGAGGGGAACGACCCACTCCAATGAGAGTAGTGAAAATTTACCCCGCTTGCGGAATATAGTTGTGAAGCGGTTGAACATAGATTTTTCTCAATTTATCATAATATTTCTCAATGCCTTTCAAATATGTTCAGAAATTCAACTTGAAACTTTAAAATAAGAGTTGGGACACTCAATTTCCGCTTCAATCCAACAATTAATAAATATAAACAAGCAACGACATCAACAAAGCATGATGTAAGCCTAAATCTATTCGGACATAAGCATGAATAGTAGCTACGCACGGACTCTCATCACATCGTACATGCGTAGCCCCCAAAAATAGAATCACATTTTGATTTAAGTTCACCTATGGGGTTAATTCCCTCTTACAGGTTAGAAAAGCGACTTACCTCGTCTCAAAGCCTACTTTCCGGTCCAAGAATGTG
This sequence comes from Nicotiana paniculata, assembly GCA_005239505.1. Taxonomy (NCBI): domain Eukaryota; kingdom Viridiplantae; phylum Streptophyta; class Magnoliopsida; order Solanales; family Solanaceae; genus Nicotiana; species Nicotiana paniculata. The sequence continues at coordinate 22,623 of ML306602.1, forward strand.
TGCAAACCCTCAATTTGGTGCCGAATCAACCCAAACTACAACTAGTATATAAAATAATCAATACATACTCAAAGGTTCGTATCGCAACTATTTAAGAGGTTACCCAACCCAAATGCAAGGTTCTTAAAATTCACCCCTAGCGCACGTGCCCGGATTTCAGAAATTTTTGAAGAAAGTTGTTACCCATAACCTTAGGAACATGAATGTGTGACTTTTATCAAATTTCATAACTATTTTCGTGGTCAAATCTCAATTTTACCCAAAACCTAGGTTTCATCTAAACCCTTTATTTCACCAATTTTTACATGTTAATATATCCATAATCTATGTATTTAACTCATGTTGTGTAGAAATTACTTACCTCAAAGTGCTAGGTGAAAACCCCCTTCCAAAAGCTTTAAAAATCGCCCAAGAGATGAAAGAAAAGTGAGATAAATGGCCTAAGTCGCACATTAAATGATCTGGGCATAGGCCTCTGATATCGCATCTGCGGCACTGGGTTCGCAAATGCGACAAAATTATCGCAAATGCAAACTCTGGGCTTCTTCTGCTGAGGTCGCTAATGCTACGAAAGTCGAGCTTCTTCGCAATTGCGAAGCTCTTCTCGCAATCGCGAAGCTCTTCTCGCAAATGCGAACTATTTCTCGCAATTGCGAGACCTGCAGCACCAGCACTCGCACCAGAAAAATGTTGTGTTTTCAACTCCTACCACACGTCCGAAACTCACTACCCACAGAAGTCTAATAACCTCATACAAACTTGCTCGAGCGATCAAAACATGGAAATAACATCAAAATCTACAAATCGGATGCCAAAACGCATGAATTGACTCATGAATTCAAAAACTTCCAAAAAGACTTCCGCTCGTCCGATTCCTATCAAACCAACTCGAAATGACACCAAATTTTGTGTGCAGGTATTAAATGATATTACGAAACTATTCATGGTCTCAAAATTCCGTTTGGACCTAATATCACCAAAACCCACTCCAAACAAAATTTAAAGAACTTCTAAACCTTCAAAGAACCAACTTTCGATATTAGGCGCTGAAACGCTCCCGGGTCATCCAAAATTCGATCCGAGCATACGCTCAATTACAAAATCATCATACGAACCTACTAGAACCGTCAAATCTCGATTCCGAAGTCTTTTACTCAAAATATTGACCGAAGTCAAACTTAGCATTTTAAGACCAACTTAAGGAACCAATTTTTTCGATTTCAACCCGAAACCTTCCAAATCTCAAACTAACCATTCCCGCAAGTCATAAATTACTAAAAGTACATATGGGGAGTCTTATTTAGAGGAACGAGATTCTAGAAAGCAAAATAACCGGTCTGGTCGATACACTACCCCACCAGTATGGGGGCTACAACACCAACCTCATCCATACCGCTACACATGGAACCCACTACCAATCAACATTTTTCTTTTGTTTATCTATGTTTTTCATTTTTTGTTTGCTTTATTTGAGTTTGTTATATTATATTTGAGGGCTTCCAGCTGTTTTCCTTCTTGAGAATGAAGTTTTTGAGGGTGCTTTGGGATAAGAAGAGTGGATTTTTTTTTTAAATAATCCGGTGCATAAAGTATTCCGTGTCCACGTGGGATCCGGGAAAGGGACGTACTCCATAGGGTGTAATATAGATAGTTTACGTTAATGCAAGCATTAGTTACTACTTCTACGGCTAGAGCTCGAACCTTATAGGTCACACGGATACAACTTTACCGTGAATTTATAAAAAGGTATGTATATTTTGAAAGGATGTTTGCAAATATTTGACATGGTTACACTTTGTATTTTATTATGGTTTAGTGTATATTGAATAGCATATATCAGTATTTTAGGAGAAAGACTCTAAGGATTAAGTTGAAATAATCTTTTTTGATGCCTTAATAGGTATAGTAAGTATTTTGCGAAGTTTTAGTATATTTTTTAATAACTTATACAAGTATTTGGAAGAAAGACTATAGGGATTATGATAGAAGCAATATGCGCTAATCGTGGAGATAATCTTTCTTGGTGCCCAAGAGAAGCATATGTATAAATATTTTGTATAGTTATAGTTAGTATTTCGCTAAGTTTAAGTGTATAAGGTAATAATGTATATCAGTACTCAGAAGAAGAATACAAGGATAGCACTAAAAGTAATATGCACCGATCGTAGAGACAATCTCTCTTGAAGCACAGATAAAGATATTTGTGAATACGTTAAACAGTCACATGTGATATTTTATTAAATTCTAATGTATCTTGAATAAGACCACCAATATCCGAAAGAAAGTTCTAATATTACATCAAAAATAATCTACACTGATCGTGGAGACAATCTCTCTTGAAGCATAAATAAAGATATAGTTAAATACGTTAGACAGTTACGTATAGTATATTGCTAGATTTTAATGTATCTTGAATAACACTATAAAGACTTCAGAGATTACATCAAAAGCCAATATGTTGAAGTCTTGAGATGTGGGGATATAGGTAAAGGGACGTATAATTTTGTAGTTTTCTTGAAATCTTGACATATATTATTTGTCCTTTAGAGTCCTCTTTTTGGGTAATTGGTCCTTGTGGATAATAAAGTTTCATTTATGTCATTTTGATTTCAAATATTACTCTCTTCTTGTCAATTTATGTGATACGAATTTTAAAAAAAAAAAGGAAAAAAAAAATTTAGTTGGCGTTTGGACATAAGAATTGAAAATTTTAGAAAAAAGTGAAAAAGAATGAAGTAAAAATGTTATTTAAAAATTAGGGTTGTGTTTGGACATGAATATAATTTTGGGCTGTTTTTGAATTTTGTGAGTCTGAAGTAAATTTTGAAAAATAGTTTTTTGGGGTTTTCCAAATTTCCCAAAAATTTCAAAATTTATCTTTAAAGTGAAAATCGAAAATTTTATGATCAAACACCGCTTTCGGAAAAAAAAATGAGAATTTTCTAAAAAATGAATCTTTGATTATGGCCAAACGGGCCCTTAAACATGTGGTGTAAGAGCACATATATTTTTTATGGTTATAAATCATTGCATAAACGTAAATTATTTTCAAATATGGAAAGAGGTCATTCTTTTCGACACAGACTAAAAAGAAAATAGGTTCACGTAAGTTAAAATGGAAGGGAGTTGTTTTAAAATATTTGACATTTTAAAATAACAACGTATGATTTATTGTTCTTTTTTCAAATTCATAATAATGGTCCAATTAGTAGAGTGTGAACTTTTTTAATTCTTTTTTACACTATTTTAGTATAATGATGACATGAGTTGAGCTTAATGAAGCAATAAAATTTATAAAATTTGTCACTATCCAATTTCTTTTACAGGTCGTGACGGCGCCCAACACCATTGTTAGGCAAGCCAACACTGATCAAACTAGTGATCTCCCGTTTGGGTAAATTACTAAAAGGATATAAATTCTACATTTGTTGAAATGATTTAGAATTTTACCAATGTGATAAAATTAAATGGAAGCAACGAGTACAAACCATAATCATGTAGATAATATATCACGACCCAAAACTGAATCTGTCGCGATGGCGCCTATCGTGGTACTAGGCAAGCCGACACATTACCAAAAACACGTTGATATTTTTATTTCAAAAGATAAATTCAAAGCTACTCATAATATAACCTTCGCAAAAGAGTTCAACTAAAAATAACAGTGTGGAAAAGAAAGCCCGACATCAGAGTGTCACTAGTCAAGAGCAACTACTACAATTGTTTGATAATATCAAGACTAACATAGCCTGGAAATAATTGAATACAACTAAGGGAAGATAAATAGGGAGAAAAGCAAGGCTGAGATCGCGAGGCAGCTACCTTGCTATCTCCGATGGACAGCGACTGGAATAATCAACAATGCTACCGTGTCCAGAAATGCCTGGATCTGCACACAAGGTGCAGGGAGTAACGTGAGTATGCCAACTCAGTAAGTAACAACAGTAAATAAAGATTGAAAAGTAGTGACGAGTAAACATGCATGTATAGTTCATATCACAAAAACGTAGTAAAATACAACATGCTTTAAAATCAGATTTTAAGTCAAATCAGCTCGTTTAAATCAAGTTCCAGTAAATTCATTTAAAATATCTTTCAACAGCTTCTAAACAAAGGCTCAATGCAGATGTGAGCACAAATGATGAAATCATATACAGCCCCTCGGGCAAACATCACTCATATATAGCCCCTCGTGCAACATCACTCATATACAGCCCGTGGGGCAAACATCACTCATTCCTCACAGTCACTCATGCCTCCCAATCACTCAATACTTGATACTCGCACTCAGTAGGTACCTGCACTCACTGAGGGTGTGTACAGACTCCGGAGGGGCTCCTTCAGTCCAAGCGCTATATCAATGCCCATCATGGCAGAATCAATGAAACATGTTGCGGCGTGCAGCCCGATCCCATAAATATCCTCACAAATCAGGCCCTTAGCCTCACTCAGTCATAAACCTCTCCAGCATCTCGGACTCTCAGAAATCAAAATATTCAGCCCAAATAACATTTATATGATGCATCAAACTAGAGTAATAGAGACTGAGCTATGCAGTAAATATGTATAAACATGACTAATTATAGATTTTTCAATCAAAAACAATGAGAGAGGATAGCAAGAAAAGACCTCTAAGGGTCCAAATAACATTGGCATAAGGCCTAAACATGACATACAACCTGATTTTCAAAATTTCTTTCTAAAACACATAAGAAGCATGTAGTTTCAACAAAATATTCAACTTTACAGTTGATACGGAACGGACCAAGTCACAATCCCCAACGGTGCAGAGATTTGATCGATTTGAGGTAGTTAACAGTTGATGAATTAATTCAAAACCAGAACAATACCATCAATATACGCTAAAGGAATGAATCCACAAGAAAAAAATACCAAAATAGACTCAAAACCCGAAATTGGCTCAAACCCGGCCCCCGGGTCCACGTCTCGAAATTCGACAAAATTTACAAAACTTGAAAGTCGTTCACTCACGAGTCCGTACATACAAAATTTATCAAAATCCGACATCATTTGGTCCCTCAAACTCTCAAATCAAACTCTCCAAAATCCCAAGCCCTAACCCCCTATTTTCATCCCTAAATTCCACTAATTAGATAATAATACAATGGGAAAATACCATAGATAGGAGTATTAGAGCTCAAGCAACTTACCTCACTGAAAACCCTTGAATCTCCCTTCAAAATCACTCCAAAAGCTCCAAAACCCGACTTGAAAATGGTGGAAATGAACCAAAATTCGCGAAGTCTTCTATTTATAGTTTCTACCCAGGTCTTTCGCACCTACGGCAAAATATGCGCACCTGCGAAAACCACTGAAGTCCTTCATTTCGCACCTGCACCCCAGGTTCCGCACCTGCAGGCGCGCACCTGTGCATCTCTTCCGCTTCTGCGTAACTGGCTCCACTCCTCTCTTCTGCATCTGCCCCCAGGTATCGCACATGCGGGTTCGCAGATGCGACCACTCCTAGCACCTACTGATCCAACCCACCTCAACATTGCTCGCACCTGCGACTACCCAAGCTCACCTGCGGCCTCGCACCTGCGGTTCCCCATCCGCAGGTGCGGAAAACACCAGCAGCCACAGGCACCAGCGGATTCAGCCATCTCCGAAATCCAAAATCGATCTGATAACCATTCGAAACTCACCCGAGGCCCTCGAGACCTCAACCAATAATACCAACAAGTCAAATAACCCCATAAGAACTTAGTCTCACCTTCGAGAAACTCAAAACAACATCAAAACACCAAATTACTCTCGGATTCAAGCCTAAGAACTTCTAAACTTCCAAATTCCAAAAATGATGCCGAAAGCTACCAAACCACGTCCGAATGACTTCAAATTTTACACACACACCAAAAATGACACCACAAACCTATCCCAACTTCCGAAAATCCATTTCAACCCCGATATCAAATTTTTCATTGCCGACCAAAATCGCCAAATTTCTAATTTTCGCCAATTCAAGCCTAATTCTACTACGAACCTCCAAATTACATTCTGGACATGCTCCTAAGTCCGAAATCACCTAACGGGGATAACCGAGCCATAAAAATCCAAATCCAAGATCGTTTACACATAAGTCAATATCCAGTTGACTTTTACAACTTAAACTTCTAATATAGGAGACTAAGTGTCTCATTCCACTCCGAAACCACTCCGGACTCGAACCAACTAACCCGACATATCATACTATAGCTAAAGAACACAAAACAAAGCAAAAATGGAGAAAACGGGGCTATAACTCTCAAAACAATCGGCTGGGTCGTTACATCTTCCCCCTCTTAAACAAACATTTATCCTCGAACGGGTCTAGAAACATACCTGGAGTCTCAAATAGGTGTGGATATCTACTCCGCATCTCCCGATCGGTCTCCCAGGTGGCCTCCTCCACAGGTTGACCTCTCCACTGCACTTTCATTTAAGTTATGTCATTTGACCTCAACTTTCGAACCTGCCAATCCAAAATGGCCACCGGCTCCACATCATAAGTCATATCACCCTCCAACTGCACCGTGCTCAAGTCCAAAACATGGGACGGATTTCCAACATACTTCTGGGGCATGGAAACATGAAATACCGGGTGCACACTCGACAAGCTGGGTGGCAAGGCAAGCTTATAAACCACCTCTCTTATCCTCTGAGGCACCTCAAAAGGCCCAATGAACCGGGGGCTTAACTTTCCTTTCTTCCCAAACCTCATAACACCCTTCATGGGTGATACCTTCAGCAAAACCTTCTCCCCAATCATAAAAGACACATCACGGACCTTCTTATCCGCATAGCTCTTCTGCCTAGACTGCACCGTGCGAAGCTGCTCCTGAATCAATTTCACCTTATCTAATGCATCCTGAACCAAGTCTGTACCCAAGAGCCTACTTCACCCGGATCAAATCATCCTACCGGAGATCTACAATCTAAAAAATTGACTGATAACTATTGTTATATGCAAACTCCGCGAGTAGCAAAAACTGGTCCCATGAACCCCCAAAGTCAATGACACAAGCGCGTAACATGTCCTCCAATATTTGAATAGTGCTTTTGGACTGTCCGTCCATCTGAGGGTGAATTGTGCTCAACTCAAACTGAGTACCCAACTCTCGCTGTACAGACCTCCAAAACTGCGATGTGAACTGAGTACCTCTATCGAAAATGATGGAAATTAGGACACCATGCAGGCACACAATCTCTCGAATATAAATCTCAGCCAACCGCTCTGATGTGTAAGTAGTACCAACTGGAATGAAGTGCCCAGACTTGGTCAGCCGATCCACAATAGCCCAAATAGCATCGAACTTCCTCGAAGTCCGTGGGAGCCCAACTACAAAGTCCATGGTGATCTTCTCCCACTTCCACTCCGGGATCTCTAATATCTTATGCAAGCCACTCGGTCTCGGATGTTCATAATTAACCTGTTGATAGTTGAGACACGAGCTACAAACCCAACTGTATCCTTCTTATTCCCCCTCCACCAATAGTGCTGCCTCAAATCCTGGTACATCTTCGCGGCACCCGGATGGATTGAATACCGCGAGCTGTGGGCCTCCTCAAGAATCAACTCCCGAAGCTCGTCTACATTAGGCACACATATCCAGCCCTGCATCCTCAACATGCCGTCATCATCAATAGTCATATCCCTAGCATCACCTCTCCGATCCATGTCCTGAAGAACGAGTAGGTGGGGGTCATCATACTGACGCTCTCTGATATGGTCATAAAGAGAAGACCTGGAGACCATGCAAGCCAATACCCGACTCGGCTCTGAAATATCCAATCTCATAAGCTGGCCCGCTAAGGCCTAAACATCCAACGCCAAGGGTCTCTCTACTACCGGAAGATATGCTAAACTCCCCAAACTATCTTCCTGGTGACTCAAAGCATCGGCCACCACATTGTCCTTCCCCAGATGGTACAAAATAGTGATATCATAGTCCTTGAGAAGCTCCAACCATCTTCGCTGATGCAAATTAAGATCCTTCTGCTTAAACAGATGCTGCAGACTCCGGTGATCAATATAGATCTCACAGTGAACCCCATACAAATAATGACGCCAAATCTTCAAGGCGTGGACAATGGCTGCTAACTCAAGATCATGGACAGGATAGTTTTTCTTACGGGTCTTCAACTGGCGCGAGGCATAGGCAATCACCCTACCCTCCTGCATCAAAACACATCCAATTCCTATCCTCGAGGCATCACAATACACGGTGTAAGAACCTGAAGCTGATGGCAGAACTAGCACTGGAGCTGTGGTCAAGGTAGTCTTGAGCTTCTGAAAGCTCTCCTTACTCATCCGACCACCTGAATGGAGCACCCTTTTGGGTCAATTTAGTCAAGGGCGATGCAATAGATGAAAAACTCTCCACAAAGTGACGGTAATAACCCACCAAACCAAGAAAGCTCCTAATCTCCGTGGCTGAGGACGGTCTATGCCAACTCTGCACCGCATCTATCTTCTTTGGATCAACCTGAATACCCTCACTGGACACCATGTGCCCCAATAATGCTACTGAATCGAGCCAAAACTCACACTTAGAGAACTTTGCATGAAGATTCTCCTCCCTCAACCTCTATAATACAATCCTCAAGTGCTGAGCATGTTCATGGGTACAAGAGTACACCAGGATGTCATCGATGAATACAATAATGAAGGAGTACAAATAGGGATAGAATAAACTGTTCATCAAATGCATGAACACTGCTGGGGCATTGTTCAGCCCAAAAGACATCACCAAGAACTCATAATGGCCATAACGGGTCCTGAAGCTGTCTTAAGAATATCCGAATCGCGAATCTTCAGCTGGTGATAATCGGACCTTAAATCAATCTTGGAGAACACCCTCACTCCTTGAAGATGGTCAAATAAATCATCAATACGAGGTAAATGATATTTGTTCTTGACTGTGACCTTGTTCAACTGCCTGTAATCAATGCACATCCTCATGGAACCATCCTTCTTCTTCACAAATAGAATTGGTGCACCCCAAGGTAACACACTAGGCCAATAAACCCCTTATCAAGGAGTTCCTGAAGTTGTTCTTTCAACTCCTTCAACCCCTCCGGTGCCATACGATACGGTGGAATAGAAATGGGCTGAGTGTCCGGCACCAAATCAATATCAAAGTCAATATCCTTTTGGGGCAGCATGCCCGGCAAGTCTGCAAGAAACACATCCGGAAAATCATGTACTGCCAAAACAAAATCAATGGTAGGAGTATTTGCACTAACATCTCTCACAAAAGCCAAATAGGATAGGCAACCCTTCTCAAGCATACGTTGAGCCTTTAAATATGAAATCACCATACTTTGTACATAATCTATAGAACTGCTACTCAACCCTCGGAAATCCCGGCATAGCTAACGTCACGGTCTTAGCGTGACAATCTAGAACAGTATGGCATGGAGATAACCAATCCATACCCAATATAACATCGAAGTCAATCATACTGAGCAGCAAAAGGTCCACTCGGATCTCTAGACCCCCAATAGTCACCACGCATGACCGATATATGTGGTCCACAATAATAGTATCGCCCACAGAAGTGGATACATGAACATATGAAACTAAAGACTCACAGGGCGTATCCAAAAAATGAGCAAAATATGAGGAAACATATGAATATGTGGAACGAGGGTCAAATAATATGGAGGAATCTCTATGAAAGACTGGGACAATACTTGTAATCACAGCATCTGAAGCAATAGCATCTGGTCTGACTGGGAGTGCATAGAAACGGGCCTGACCACCACCTGATCGACCTCCTCCTCTAGGGCGACCCTTAGCTGACTGACCTCCACCCCTAGCTGACTGGGCGGGTGGTGAAGTAACTAGTGCTGAAGTAGATGGCTGACTCCTTTGCTGAGGCATACCCCCATGACGACGAGGACATTGCCTCCACATATGCCCAAACTCCCCACACTCAAAACTACCTCCTGGAGCGAGGGACGGGGACTGAAGGGAATCCTTAGCACCGGGATAACTGGCAGAAGAACCTGGCATGGAGGAGCCCTAAACTGATGGAGCACGGGACGAACTCTAGGTTGGGACATCACTGAGTAATGAGTGAACCTGATGTGAACTGTGAGAACCATGGCCTGATGATGCACCACAGTGAACTAGGCAAGTTGACTGAGCATGCCTGAATGGACAGCCTCTGTCGTGCTGGAACTGACCCCCATAAGGAGCACCACTGAATCCACCCTATCCACGAGGCCTCTCTCTCATCCCTCTCCTGACCTCGAAACATCTCAATCTGTCGAGAAATGTCGACAACCTCATCAAAATTAGCACCATATACGCTCTCTCTAGTCATAAGCAATCGAAGCTGGAAAGTGAGGCCATCTATAAACCTCCTGATCGTCTCTCTGTTTGTGGGAACCAATCAGATAGCATGACGGGCTAACTCTGAGAATCGCAGCTCATACTGAGTCACAGATATATCACCCTGATGGAGCTACTCAAACTGTCCGTGCAGCTTCTCTCTACGAGACTGAGGAACAAACTTATCCAGAAAGATCACGGAGAACTGCTGCCAAGTAAGGGGTGCTGCGCCAACTGGACTACACCTCTCGTAAGCCTCCCACCAACTAAATGCAGCCCCAAAGAACTGGAAGGTAGTGAATGAGACCCCACTGGTCTCCAGTATACCTGTTGTACGGAGCATCCTCTGACACTTATCCAAGAAACCACCTCTGCACCACTGAAAGATGGAGGATGGAGTCTCCCAAACCTCTCCAATCTATGTTGTTCATCCTCGAGCATAAAAGGAACTACATAGTCCTGAGCAACTGCAACTGCAACTGGCTGGGCTGGTGTTGCCCCCGGTGTCTGGAGTCCCTGAACAACTTGTTCCGGTGTGCAGGCGGCGGGAGTCTGTGTGCCTCCCCCGACCTGAGAAGTACGTGCAGCCGTAGATATAGAGACCGCCTGAGCAAGGACAATACATACGGACAGAATCTGAGCTAGGGCCTCCTGAAGGCCAGGAATCACAATAGGCACAGGTGGTGCCTAAGCTGGTCCGGTTGGGGAATCTATGACTGGGACCTATTCTGGAGCAACTGGAGGGTCTACAAGTACTGCCCCGACTGTTGGGCGGGCTACACCTCTACCCCTACCATGGCCTCGACTGCGGCCTCGGCCTCTCGCGGGCCTGGCTGGTGGTACTGGTGGCTGGTCACCCTATCCGGTAGTGCGAGTCCTCGCCATCTGTGAGAGAATGAAATAATAAAAGTTTAGTTACCAGAATGAATGGATTCGCACGACAAGAATACAAGAATGTGAGATTTTCCTAAGCGTTTTGCAGCCTCTTGAAGATAAGTACGGACATCTCCGTACCGATCCACAAGACTCTACTAAACCTGCTCATGACTCGTGAGACCTATGTAAACTAGGCTCTGATACCAACTTGTCACGACCCAAAACTGACCCTGTCGTGATGGCGCTTATCATGGTACTAGGCAAGCCAACACATTACCAAAAATATATTGATATTTTTATTTCAAAAGATAAATTAAAAGCTACTCATAATATAACCTTCGCAAAAGAGTTCAACTAAAAATAAAAGTACGGAAAAGAAAGCCCGACATCGGGGTGTCACTAGTCATGAGCAACTACTACAATTGTCTGACAATATCAAGACTAACATAGCCTGGAAAATAACCGAATACAACTAAGGGAAGATAAAGAGGGAGAAAAGCAGGATTACGATCGCCAGACAGCTACCTTGCTATCTCTGATGGATCGCGACTAGAATAATCAACAACCGCTACCGTGTCCAGAATCGCCTGGAACTGCACACAAGGTGCAGGGAGTAATGTGAGTATGCCAACTCAGTAAGTAACATCAGTAAATAAAGACTGAGAAGTAGTGACGAGCAAAAATGCAAGTATAGTTCATATCACAAAAACTTAGTAAAATACGACATGCTTTAAAATTAGAGTTTAAGTCAAATCAGGTCGTTTAAAACAAGTTCCAGTAAATTCATTTAAAATATCTTTCAACAGTTTTCAAACAAAGGCTCAATGCAGATATGAGCACAAATGATGAAATTATATACAACCCCTCAGGCAAACATCATTCATATACAACCTCTCGGGTTAACGTCACCCATGCCTCACAGTCACTCATGTCTCTCAATCACTCAGCACTCGGCACTCGGTACTCGCACTCAGTAAGTACCAGCGCTCATTAGGGTTGTGTACAGACTCTGGATGTGCTCCTTCACCCCAAGCGCTATATCAATGCTCATCATGGAAGAATTAATGAAACATGATGCGACGTGCATCCCGATCCTATAAATATCCTCACAAATCAAGCCCTCGACCTCACTCATTCATAAACCTCTCCAGCCTCTCGGGCTCTCAGAAATCAAAGTATTCATCCCAAAGAACATTTATATGATGGATCAATATATAGTAAAGAGACTAAGCTATGCATTAAATATGTATAAACATGACTGAGTAGATTTTTCAATCAAAAACAATGAGAGGACAGCAAGAAAAGACCTCTAAGGGTCCAAATAATAAGGCCTAAACATGGCATCCAACCTGATTTTCAGAATTTCTTTTTAAAACACGTAAGAAGCATGTAATTTCAACAAAGTATTCAACTTTACAGTTGATACGGGACGGACCAAGTCACAATCCCCAACGGTGCAGGCACACAAACCCGTCACCTAGCATGTGTGTCACCTCCAAATAATCACATGACATAAAATCTAGGGTTTCATACCCTCAGGACTAGATTTACAACCGTTACTTACCTCAAACCGATCAAATCTCTACTCCACGATGCTCTTGCTCCTTGATTCGGCCTCAAAATGCTCTGAATCTATTCACAACCAGTACAATACCATCAATATACGCTAAAGGAATGAATTCCACAAGAAAAACTACCAAAATAGACTCAAAACCTAAAATTGGCTCAAACCCGACCCACGTCTCGAAATTCGACAAAAGTTACAAAACTTGAAATCCCATTCACTCACGAGTCCATGCATAAAAAATTTATCAAAATCCGACATCATTTGATCCCTCAAACCCACAAATCAAACTCTCCAAAATTCCAAGCCCTAACCCCCTATTTTCATCCCTAAATTCCATTAATTAGATGATAATACAATGGGAAAACACCACAGATGGGAGTATTAGAGCTCAAGCAACTTACCTCACTGAAAACCCTTGAATCTCCCTTCAAAATCACTCCAAAAGCTCCAAAAACCGACTTGAAAATGGTGGAAATGAACCAAAATTCGCGAAGTGCTCTATTTATAGTTTCTGACCAGGTCTTTCACACATGCGGCTAAATATACGCACCTGCGGTACCGCATCTGCGCCAAACTTATGCACCTGTGGAAACCACTAAAGTCTTTCATTCCACATTTGTGCCCCAGGTTCCGCACCTACGGGCGCACACATGCGCATCTCTTCCGCTTCTGCGGAACTGGCTCCACTCCTCTCTTCCGCATCTGCGCCCTAGGTCTCGCAGATGCAACCACTCCTACACACCTGCAGATCCTTCCCACCTCAACATTTTCCACACCTGCGACTACCCAAGCACACCTGCGGCTTCCCATCCCCAGGTGCGGAAAACACCAGCAGCCAAAGACACCAGCAGATTGAGCCATCTCCCAAGTCCAAAATCAATCTGATAACCACTCGAAACTCACCTGAGGCCCTCGGGACCTCAAAAAATACTACCAACAAGTCAAATAACCCCATATGAACTTAGTCTCACCTTCGAATAACTCAAAACAACATCAAAACACCAAATTACCCTCGGATTCAAGCCTAAGAACTTCTAAACATCCAAATTCCGCAAACGACGCTGAAACCTACCAAACCACGTCTGAATGACTTCAAATTTTACACTCACACCAAAAATGACACCACGAACCTATCCCAACTTCCGGATATCCATTCTGAACCCGATATCAAATTTTCCACCGCCGACCAAAATCGCCAAATTTCTAATTTTCGCCAATTCAAGCTTAATTCTACTACGAACCTCCAAATTACATTTCGGACGCGATCCTAAGTCTGAAATCACCTAACAGAGCTAACCCAACCATAAAATCCAAATTTGAGATTGTTTAGACATAAGTCAACATCCGGTTGACTTTTCCAACTGAAGCTTCTAAATAGGAGACTAAGTGTCTCATTCCACTCCGAAACCACTCTGGATCCGAACCAACTAACCCAGAATATCATGATATAGCTCAAGAACACAAAAGAAAGCAGAAATGGGGGAACATGGCTATAACTCTCGAAACGACCGGCCGAGTGTATGCAAAGACCTGGTGTCACAAGTATGTGGGCAATCTAGTAAAATATACAAAAGAATCCTAGCCTACTATATGAAAGGAAATAGACATAAAAATAATGCATAAGAGAGACTCCAGCTGCTGTAGATCGGCTCGGAAGGAAGCTCACCATGAAGTCTCGAGATGGGGATCAAATATGCGCACTAGACTGGTAACTAGATGCACCTGCCTCAGATCCTGTACAATTAAGTACAGAAGTGTAGCGTGAGTACATAAATAATATGTACCCAGTAAGTATCTAATCTAACCTCGAAGAAGTAGTGACGAGGGGTCGACTTCGACACTTACTAGGGCCAGTAACTTCATAATATGAGATTCTAATTAAGCATGATATACAACAATAAGACTCAGAAAAAGAAATAACTGAACAAGTCTTCACCATATTTAAGAGCTTAAATGACTTTCTTCCTTTAAAACATATGATCACACAAACAATGGATTTATACCAATTATGAAAGGAACTTCCAATTTTATTATCTCACATGAATACCACCGAGGACGTTCAACCCGATCCAACATGAATGTAAATTTTGCACTGGCGAAGGTCGAATGGCGTGAACCGTAGATGCATTTATTACCCCGCTCGCGAATCATACATGCGACGCGATCAAATAAAAATTTATCAATAAATCATAACCCCTTCTTGATTCCTTTCAAAATAAAGACAATTCAACTTTAAGCTTTTAAATCCTTAAAAATCCTCAACTTAGTTCCATTTGATACAGTTAATAAATATAATCAAATAACGGTATACTCAAGCAAGGTGTAAACCTAAAACTACCTGGACATAAACAGGAATAGTAGCTACGTACGGACTCTCGTCACTTCGTGCGTACGTAGAACCCNAGAGACTTACCTCGTCTTAAAGCCTACTTCCCAATTCAAGAATGCGCTCAAACCTCAAAATTTGATGCCAAACGACTCGTAACTAGACAAACATTACATAAATCGATCAATATATGCTCAAAATTTCATATCTCCACTATTAAAGTGATTACCCAACCCAAATTGCAAGATTCCTAAAAATTCACCCCCCGGGCCCACACGTCTGGATTCCGGAAAGTTTTGGAGAAAGTTGTTACCCATAACCTTAGGAACATAATATATGATTTTCACTAAGTTTCATAATCATTTTCGTGGTAAAATCTCAGTTTTATTAAACCCTAGGTTTTTCATCTAAACCCATGATTTCTACCAATTTTCATGTTGAAATCTACCCATAAATCATGTATTAAATTCACATTTAGTAGGAATTATTTACCTTACAAAGCTAGGTCGAAATATCCTCCTTAGAAACTCTCAAATCACCCAAGAGTGGAAGGAAAGATGATGAAAAAGGCCCTAGACAGTAATAAATGAGGCTCACTGCCTCCAGCGGTTTCCGCACCTGTGGTCATAGGGCCGCACCTGCACCCTCGCTTCTGCGGACAAGGGACCGCTTCTGTGGAATTGACTGGGCCGGCTGGGGGTCGCTTCTACGGACGGGTTCCCGCTTCGGCGGAGGAGGGGCCGCATCTGCAGAACCTGGGTTGTCCTCCTTTGGCCGCATCTATGAGGCTTGGCTCGCACCTGCGGCTGGCCAAGCACATGTTCGGTTTTGACATATCTGGGGAGCTTCAACTGCCAAAATTGTCCGAGTCTCGTCCGATCGACACTCGAGCCCCTCGGGGCCTTGCCCGAACATACCCGCAAGTCTGGAATCATAATACGGACTCGCTCAAACTCTCGGAACGCCCGAAACAACATTAAAACTAAGAATCGCACCCAAAAACCAATTGATTCAAACTTAAGAACTTCAAGTTCTTCAATTTACTTACAATGCGCTGAAACGTACTTAAACTACTCGGAATGACACCAAATTTTGCGTGCAAGTCTTAAATGACATTATGGAACTATTCCTGGTCTTGAAATTCAATTTGAAACTCCATATCACCATAAACCTCTCCAAACCAAATTTAAAGAACTTTTAAAACCTTCAAGAACCAACTTTCACAATTAGGCACTGAAACACTCTTGGGTCATCCAAAACCCCATCCGAACATACGCCCAAGTCCGAAATCATCATAGGAACCTATTGGAATTGCCAAATCCTGATTCTAAGGTCGTCTACTCAAAATGTTGACCGAAGTCAAACTTGGCCTTTCAAGCCAACCTTAAGGAACCAAGTGTTCCGATTTAAACCCGAACCTTTCCAAATCCCGAACTAACCATCCTTGCAAGTCATAAAATAGTAAAAACATGCACGGGGAGTCTTTTTTAGGGAAACGGGGTTCTAGAAAGCGTAACGACCGGTCGTATCGTTACATTCTTCACCTCTTAAACAAATGTTCGCCCTCTAATGGGTCTAGAATCATACCTGGAGTGCTGAACAAGTGGGGGTATCTGCTCCGCATGTCCTCCTCGGATACCCAAGTCGCCTGCTCGACTGGTTGGCCCCTCCACTTGATCTTCACGCGGATATCCTCTTGGACCTCAACTGGCGATCCTACCTAGCAACAATAGCAACTAGCTCCTCCTCGTAACCCAAGCTTTCATCTAGTTGAATAGTGTTGAAGTCTAACACATGTGACAAGTCGGGATGATACCTCCGGAGCATCGACACGTGGAAAATCGGATGGACTCCCGATAGACTGGGAGGCAGAGCAAGCTCATAAGCAACCTCCCCAACTCGCCTCAACAATTCAAATGGACCTATAAACCTGGGGCTCAACTTGCGCTTCTTCCCAAATCTCATGATCCCCTTCATCGGCGAGAATTTCAAGAGAACCTTCTCGCCTACCATGAATGATAAGTCGTGCGCCTTATATTCCGCGTAACTCTTCTGTATGGAGTGTGCTGCGCAGAGCTTCTCCTGAATCAATTTTACCTTTTCCAACGCATCCTTCACCAAATCAGTGCCATATAACTTTGCCTCGCCGGGCTCAAACCACCCGATGGGATAACGACACCACCGACCATATAAAGCCTCAAATGGAGACATCTCTATGCTGGACTGATAACTGTTGTTGTAAGCAAACTTGGCCAAAGGCAAGAACTGATCCCACTGTCCCCCAAAGTCGATCACACATGCTCTGAGCATGTCCTCCAAGATCTGAAATGTCCGCTCCGACTGCCCGTCGGTGTGAGGATGAAATATTATGCTGAGCTCTACACGGGTCCCCAACTCACTTCTGAACGGCTCTCCAGAAATGCGAAGTGAACTGAGGGCCTCTATTTGATATGATGGAAATAGGCACACCGTGTAATCAGACTATCTCCTGAATATAAATATGGGCCAATCTCTCTGAAGTATAAGTAGTGGCATCTGGAATGAAGTGTGCTGACTTGGTCAACCTGTCAACAATGACCCAAAGTGCATTGAACTTCTGCAAAGTCCGCGGCAACCCAACCATGAAGTCCATAGTGATGGGCTCCCACTTCCACTCGGGTATAGTCATTTGCTGGAGTAGGACTCCCGGTCTCTGGTGCTCATACTTAACCTGCTGGAAATTTAGGCATCTAGATACATACTCAACTATGTCTTTCTTCATCCACCGCCACCAATAATGCTTCCTCAAGTCACGATACATCTTCGTAGCACCTGGATGAATGGATTATCGAGAATTATGCGCCTCCTTTAGAATCCTCTCCCTCAGGCCATCGACATTAGGAACACATAGACGACCCTGGAGTCGCAGGACACTATCCTCCCCTATAGAAACCTCCTTGGAACCACCCTGTAGTACGGTTTCTTTGAGAACTGCCAAGTGCGGATCATCAAACTGTCGAGCCTTGATCTGGCCCAATAATGAAGACTGGGCAACAACACATGCAAGAACTCGGTTGGCTTTGAAATATCCAACCTCACAAGTCTGTTAGCCAAGGACTGAATGTCCAAAGCTAGTGGCCTCTCCTATGCTAAAATTAATGACAATCTACCCATACTCTCTGCCTTCTTGCTCAAGGCATCCGCAACTACATTCACCTTGCCCGGATGATAGAGAATAGTGATGCCATAGTCCTTCAGTAGCTCAAGCCATATGCACTGCCTCAAATTGAGATCTCTTTGCTTGAACAAGCGCTACAAACTGCGATGATCAGTGTAAACCTCACAGGACACCCCTTATAGATAATGCCTCCAGATCTTAAGAGCATGAACAATCGCGGCCAATTCCAAATCGTGCACAGGATAATTCTTCTCATGGGGCTTTAGCTGACGTGAAGCATATGCAATAACTCGCCCCTCCAGCATCAATACACAACCCAAGACAACCTGCGAAGCATCGCAATACACCATGTACATCACCGAACCGGAAGGCAACACAAGGACTGGTGATGTGGTCAAAGCTGTCTTGAGTTTCTGAAAGCTCTCCTCACAATCATCGGACCAACGAAAATGTGCACCTTTCTGGGTTAATTTGGTCAAAGATTCTGCAATGGATGAAAAACCCTCCCCAAACTGGCGATAATAACCTGCTAACCCCAAGAAACTCCTGATCTCAGTCACTGAAGTAGGACAAGGCCAACTCTGAACCGCCTCAATCTTCTTGGGATCCACCTTAATACCCTCGCCTGATACAATATGCCCTAAGAATACCACAGACTCTAACCAAACCTCACACTTGGAGAACTTAGCATACAACTTCTGTTCCCGCAAGGTTTGGAGCACCACTCTCAAATGCTGCTCTTGCTCCCCCAGGCTACGTGAGTAGATCAAGATGTCATCAATGTAGAAAATGAAAAACGAATCAATATAAGGCCTGAACACCATGTTCATCAAATCCATAAATGTCACTGGGGCATTAATTAGCCGAAAGACATCACTAGAAACTCATAATGGTCATATCTACTATGGAAGCTAGTCTTCGAAACATTAGAGTACCAAATCTTCAACTGATGGTACCCTGATCTCAAGTCGATCTTAGAAAACACCCTATTACCTTGCAACTGGTCATACAAATCATCAATATGCGGCAACAGGTACTTGTTCTTAATGGTGACTTTGTTCAACTAGCGGTAATCAATGCACATCCGCATAGTCCCATATTTATTCTTAGCAAATAGCACCGGTGCACCCCAAGGTGATACACTCGACCTGATGAACCCCTTTTCTAGTAACTCCTCGAGATATTCCTTCAACTCCTTCTATTCCTTCGAAGCCATACGATACGGTGAAGATATAGGCTAAGTGCCTAGAGCCAAGTCAATACAGAAATCAATATCAGTATCTGGTGGCATGCCTGGAAGATCAGAAGGAAACACATCGGCGAACTCACGAACTACTGGCACTAAATCAATCATCGGAGACTCTGCGGTAGTATCCTGAACATAGGCTAGACAAGCCAAACAACCCTTCTCGGCCATATGTCGAGCCTTCAGAAAAGAGATAACCCGACTATATGTACTGACAGACGAACCCTTCCACTCCAATCTATGGAACTATGGCATCTCTAAGGTAACAGTATTGGCATGGAAATCAAGGATGGCGTGATATGGGGATAACTAGTCCATCCCCAGGATGACCTCAAAGTCGGTCATATCAAGCAATAGAAGATCCTCTCTAGTTTCATAACCACAGAATGTGACCACACAAGACCGATAGATCTGATCCACAACCACAGAATCGCCCACAGGAGTAGACACATAAACAGGAGTACCCAAGGACTCACGAGGAATATCCAAGAAAAGATCAAACAGAGATGATACATATGAATAGGTAGACCCTGGATCAAATAATTTCGAAGCATCCCTACCGCAGACAGAAATAATACATGTGATCACGGCATCTGAGGCCACTGCATCTGGTCTGGCCGGAAAAACATATAATCTAGCTGGAGCGGCGGCTGGCTGATCTCCCCCTGCCTGGCCTCCACCTCTAGGATGGCCCCTACCTGCATGTCCCCAACCTCTGGGCGGTCGGACGGCTGGCGTTGCATTCACGGGCTGATGACCCTGTTGTACTACCTTGCCCCAAAGTTTGGGACAGGATCTCTTCATGTGACCCGGGTCTCCACACTCGTAACAACCTCTCGATACCATAGATTACTGCCCCGAAGTCTGACCCTGATGGCCTGAATACCCACTAGAAGAACCCTGAATGGCTGGTGGGCGGTATGAACTCTCTGGGATGGCACTGAAATAGGGTCGCACTCGAGTACCCCGAGGAGGTGGTGGTGCTGGATATGTGGTCCTACTAGGATGACCCCTCCCAAACTGTCCTCTACCCCTGGCCGGGGCACCTCTAAACTCTCAAGAGAATCGGGCCCTCTTGTCCTGATGTACCTTCTCTCTACCCCTCTGGTGATAGCCTTCAATCCTCCGAGCAATATCCACTACTAGCTAATAGCCAGTACCCATCTCAACCTCCCGGGCCATACCAGCCCGAATACTAGGGTGCAACCCCCAACAAATCTCCCCACTCTCTCTGCGTCGGTACGAAGTATCATAAGTACATGGCGAGACAACTCAGAGAATCTCGCCTCATAATCAGTCACTGACATTTGACCCTGCTCGAGTTGCTCGAATTGACCTTGCAACTCTTCCCTCTGAGAGGTTGGAATATACCTGTCCAAGAAAAGCTGTGTGAATTAGTCCCAAGTCATGGGAGGAGAACCCGCTGGCCTGCTAAGAAGGTAAGACTGCCATCATATACGGGCCCTGCCCTCCAGTTGGAAAGTAGTGAAATCCACCCCATGGGACTCCAATATCCTCATGTCGTGTAGTCTGTCCCTGCACATGTCAATGAAGTCCTAAGGATACTCATGTCGCTCTCCCCCGAAGATAGGAGGGTGTATCCTAGTCCATCTGTCCAATAGCTTCTGTGGATCGCCCTCCGCAGCTGTTCTAGGCTCAGATATAACCACTGCAATTGGCTGGGCCCGCCCACGGGTAGTGTACCCGGGGTCAGATAGGAAGTTGCATGCCTAGGTGCCTCACGAGTAGGGGTCTGTGCTCCCCCTCCTGCCTGAGATGTGGTTGGATCTACTAGAAATAAACCAGCCTGGGTCATAGAATCCATGAACCGCAGCATACGGCCCATGACCTTCTGAAAGCCTTGTGCTGACGTGGAGTCTACCGGAGCTGGCTCTGCTGCGGGCACCTCGCCTGCTCCTTAGCAATAGGATCCTCTACTGGATCCGCTGATGGTGCAACTGGAGCAACTATGGGACGTCCTCGCCCCTACCTTGGGCCGGTGCCCTCCCCCAGCCTCTGCCTCGGTCACTAGCAACAGGGGGAGCAACTCCTCTCGGGTCAGGAACGTCTGTTGCTCGCGTGCTCACCATCTGTGAGAGAATAGAAGGAAGAAACTTAGTACACCATCAACTGCACGATAGGAGATGAATAAAGAGTGATTTCCTAACATCATATAGCCTCTCGAAGATAAGTACGGACGTCTCCGCACCGATCCGCAAGACTCTATTAAACTTGTCCATAACTTGTGAGACCTATGTGAACCTAGTGCTCTTATATCATGTTGTCACGACCCAATTTCCTTTGCAGGCCGTGATGGCGCCCAACACCATTGTTAGGAAAGCCAACCCTGATCAAACTAGTGAACTCCAGTTTGGGTAAATTACTATGTGGATATAAATTCTACATTTGTTGAAAGGATTTAGAAATTTACCAATGTGACAAAATAAAACAGAAGCAAGAAGTAAAAATCATAATCATGTAAATAATACCAAAATTATACGTCTACTAGTGTGTGTGTCAAGACCTGGTGTCACAACTATGTGGGCAATCTAGTAGAATATACAAAAGAATACTAGCCTACTATTTGAAAGGAAATAGATAAAAAAATAAAGCATAAGAAAGACTCCAGTTGCTGCAGAATGGCTCGGAAGGCAGCTCACCGTGAAGTCTCGAGATGGGGATCAAATTTGCGCACCAGACTGGTAACCAGATGCACCTGCCTCAATACCTATACAATCAAGTACAGAAGTGTAGCGTGAGTACATAAATAATATGTACCCAGTAAGTATCTAGTCTAACCTCGAAGAAGTAGTGACGAGGGGTCGATTCTGACACTTACTAGGGCAAGTAACTTGATAATATGAGATTCTAATTAAGCATGATATACAACGATAAGAATCAGAACAAGAAATAACTGAACAAGTCTTCACCATATTTAAGAAGTTAAATTGCTTTCTTCCTTTAAAACATATGATCACCCAAACAATGGTTTTGTACCAACTATGAAAGGAACTTCCAGTTCTATTATCTCACACGAATACCACCAAGGACGTTCGGCCTGATCCAACATAAATGTAAACTCTGTACTGGCAAGGGTCGAACGACACGAACCGTAGATGCATTTATTACCTCGCTCACGAACCATACATGCAACGCGGTCAAATATAAATTTATCAATAAATCATAACCATTTCTT